>CAUJNA010003729.1:0-10000 GCA_963377175.1 Effrenium voratum | reverse complement strand
TTCGAAGGCGGGCACTGGTGAGGCAGCCGGCTCTGAGGCGGGTGCACTACCAGAGCGACCAGCCAGAAAGCGATGGAACTTGGCGCTTCGTGGCTGGAAGCTGAGAACTGAGAGCTTTCTCTGCAGATTGGCCCAGTCAATTCCCTCGCTTGAAAGGAAGCCAGAAGGGGGATGATTGATTGTCTGATATGCCCAGGGCAGATCTCAGACTTTCGGGCGCGGCTTGCGGCAAACCCCGCCCTCTGGTGCCAGTCCCCGCAGCGGCTCCAGCTCCCAAGACGCAAATCGCGTCATTGCTTGGTCTCTCAGCCATTAAGGGGTTGGTTGACCTGGAAAAGCGGAAGGAAACTCACGGATTTCGCGAGTGCCCCTGTTTGTTTGAGGCCAAACCATAGTAAGCTCCACCACACGTTTGACCGGGTACCAAAAGGGGAACAAATTCCAGCAACCCGCACACCAATTCGGGGGTTAGACGAGCTCACCAGTAGGTCCTTTTCTTGGGGATCGCTTGTTTCAGGTGTCGGAATTACACGAACGGTCCGCAGCCCGTGAGGCACGGTTTCTGCAGCTGCCGGAAGACGGACATCCAGCCATGCAGGGCCCCCATCAAAAGAAGGCACTTCAAAGTGCTGGCGCTCACTCAGTCCGACAAAGGGGTATGGTGATTGGTGTTGAGGGCACCCTTTTGGGCTCGTTGAAAATGGAAACTTGAGGAAACTACGAATTTGCGGGGGATGGGAGCGAGGCAAACGACTCATGAAACTAGCATTGTGGTTTGCCGTTCCAGACGATACACAAAGGGATCCAAATGGTGCGACAACCTCAACTGTCCCAAGCCGAGCTGTTGATCTTTTGCGGGGTTCACAAATTGACAACCTTCCCCGCCCCCCCTCCCTCCCGGGTAAAGAAGGCACTTAGAATGGCACAAAGATCCCCAAAGGAGTTTTTATCCTTTTGACAAGAAGATGCTTGGGCCCTGAATTCTTTTTCGCTACTGCGTCATTCGGGCTTGAGAGTGGGATCATGCCGATTCTTAATCTGCTTCCATGGGAATGAGCTTTTCACTCAAGATCCTGCCGCCGGGGCGGGGGAGACGTTGGCGAGAAGGGTCCAGGTGTGTTGGTGTAGCTTCACCACGTTCTACAATGTTGTGCCGTTACAGAAGGCAGAGCACATGTTTGGGGCGGTTGCCAATCCCTTGTTTGGAAAGCACCGATTGAAATGGTACATTGGCATTGCCTTAAGTGACTGGGGGCCTCGCTCGTAGTTGCCAATGCTGAGCCGCTTTTAATCAAGAATTAATATAAGTCAAGTCGGTGGACTGCACAAATTGTTCGTGGCGACAACCAACTTCTTGGATTCCGGCCGTTTGTTTCATGAGTCGGCAGCAATCTGGAAGCTCTCACGCCCAGGTTGGACGGGGTGACGAAACTTCTCTGGGGCAGAGGCCGTGTCCATGGAAAGAGAAGCTGGATCCCAAAGCTGCAGTTGAACTCAACGTCTTCAAAGACTGACCTGTCCACAGTTGTCCTCGTTTCTTTCGGAGGTAGGCCTGCAGGAAGTAACTTGCCATTGCTCCTGTTGGGAGGCGTTGGTGAAAGACATGCGAATGCATCAAAATGGGCATGTTTTCCCTATTGGCGGTTGTACTGAGAGGTCTCCCATTTCGGAGACCCAGAGATGCTTCTGTTATTCCGCGCATAAGCCAGGCTTTCTCTACATGGTGGCTTCCTCCTCTGGGCTTGCGCTCAAGGCGGGTGAAATTAGCGGGTCACATTCCTTCCAAGGGGGTCCTCAGCTGGGAATGTGGCTGAATGAACCAGCAATCTTCATGAATCCCAGAGGAGGTTGCCAGCGTAGTGACAAGACCTTGTGCTGCCTGGGTGTAGGAGGCTGGCTGTGAGATCGATTCATGCTTATAGATTTGGTTCTGCTTGAAGTACCTAATCCCAGGGACATGATGAAACTATGTTTCGCCGAACGGCAGCAGGCAAGAAGGCGTTGCTTCACTTCAAGGATGCGGTTGAAGCATAGAACATTGCCCACTGTCGTCAGGCACATTCAGGCACTGTCCTTTGAGAGTGGCTGTTTGCCGATTTTGTTTGGCCCACTTCATTTGCTGTGTGTTCTGCGCAGGATTCTTGCCCTCGACCAGGAAGTAAGCAAAGATTGAAGTTGAAAGCTGACTGTGCTGTTGTTTGGATCCTTTGATAAAAGTGGCAATGGCAACCCTGAACAACCCTGTTGGCACTTTTGTGACAACGTGTTCCAATGACCTGTAACTGGTCATTGGAACTAAAGGATGGGGTAAACATGTAGGTTTCATAGCGTTGCCCATCCCCTCATTCCCACAACATCCGCCACCTGGCAAGTAGAGCTGGAGGGGTTTGACCCCTTCAATTCAGAATTCGCTTGGATGACTCAAAAAACGATGTGCGAAAATAGGGTGACCTTTCAACAAACGTGGTGACCCACAGGCCCGGCTGCGGCCGCTCCCGGCATATCCCTTGAAGCCGGAGGTGGGATTGGGCCGAAGACGTGCGCAGAGGGAGGTGGATATTTTTGGCCCACGTTGGCTTTTCAACCAAACGGGGGATATGAACTTGACATCCTTTTCGATGGCCTTCAAAGCCCTCCAATGGGATTCACCCCAAGGTTTCTATTCGAGAAGCGCTATGCTCTCTCAGAGTTCCCCTGATGGGATTTGATTTAAGCCACCACGGTTGTGTCAAACACGAGCTGAACCCTTTTCCTTGACAAATTGGAGAGGAATGCGAGCAGAAACCAGCTATCCACTTGGAAAACCCCCCAGGCCGACGCACTGCCAAAGCGTCCGCCTCTCTGTGGGAGCCAAGATGACTCGTGCCTTGCATCGGGGTTGAAGACGCTGAATTTGCATAAAGAGCATGTTGGGACTCAGAGTGCGAAATTGAACCGCAGCGTGCGGTACAAAGTTCGGACATGCATCATACATGCCGTTTGTCATGAGTGTCCAGACTGACTGAACCATAGTAGCCATACGGTTGCTGTGTTTGTTGCCAGCAAGCCGTTCGCCCTGATTTCCTTCTCGGCGCCCTCGCGATCCAGAAACTGCACCATCACTTCTGCCGGACGCTCGACATCCTCGAAATATTCAGGGATCGACAGGCAGCCTTCCTGATAGACGGACGAATCCTCGCTCGACCAGACAATTTTCGGGTTGATGAAAACCATCGGCTCCTTCGGCGCATCTTCCTTGGCGACATCAAGCACGAACATGCGCTTCAGGATGCCGATCTGACTGGCGGCGAGGCCGATGCCCGGCGCGTCATACATGGTTTCAAGCATATCGTCGGACAGGGCGCGGATGTCGTCGTCAACCGTATCGACGGGCGCACAGACTTCGCGGAGAACCGGGTCGGGAATCGTAACAATCGAAAGCGGTCGCGCGTCTGACAGGCAATCAAACGGCAGTGGTCAACGCGGAAATCAACGTGTTCTACTGCGTTTCTGGAACGGCCTGAATTGCGTTGCGGATGTGTCAGGCCGAATCGTCTTGGCGTTTGTTTCATGAACGAGATCCCACGAGTTAGTGTCGTCCGGTGATTGTTCGGAAACCGCCATTGCAGGCGGACTGTTCCTGCTGACGCTGATCGTCTGGCTGGTCCTGAAGACCATGCGCCAGATCCGCCAGCGGGCGGATGCCGACAGCGCCGCGACGGAACAGATACACGAGCTTGAGAGCCACCTCTCGCAACTTCTCAAGTCTCTGGGCGAGATGACGGGACGCATGCAAACGATGGCCGAAGTGTTCGGTTCGCGCCAATCGGACATGATGCGCGCAGTCAACGAGCGCCTCGACGGGATGGGGCACAAACTCGGCATCTCGATGGCCGACACGACGAAGAAAACCCAGGACGGTCTCAGGCACCTTCACGAACGCCTCGCGGTGATCGACCGGGCTCAGCAGACGATCACCGACCTTTCCGGCCAGGTAGGTCAATTGCAGTCGATTCTTTCGAACAAGCAAACGCGCGGCGCCTTCGGACAGGGCCGGATGGAAGCCATCATCCAGGATCAGATGGCCCCAAGCACCTATTCGTTCCAGGCGACACTCTCGAACAACAACCGGCCCGACTGCCTTATCCATATGCCGAACGGCGCACCTTCCCTTGCGATCGACGCCAAGTTTCCGCTGGAAGGGTTCAACCTCCTGCGCAAGGCGGAGACAGAGGAGCAGCTGAAATACGCTCAGGCACAGTTCCGCCGGGATTTTTCCAAGCATATCCAGGATATCGGCGAGAAGTATCTCCTGCCTGGAGAAACCCAGGACACCGCCTTCCTGTTCGTCCCTTCAGAAAGCGTGTTTGCAGAACTCAACGAGCGCTTCGAGGACCTGGTTCAAAAGGCACACCGAACCCGCGTGGTGATCGTGTCACCTTCTCTCCTGATGCTCTCGATTCAGGTCATTCAGTCCGTGCTGCGAGACGCCAAGATGCGAGAGCAGGCACACCTGATCCAGGCGGAAGTCGGCCATCTGATTGCGGATGTCAGCCGCCTCAATGACCGTGTCGGCAAGCTTCAGTCCCATTTTGCCCAGGCAAACAAGGACATTGACCAAATCCTGACTTCCACCGACAAGATTACTGTTGCAGCCGCAAGATCGAGGATCTTGAGCTTGGTGAAATCGAAGCCGCCAAGGAGACGCAGGAACCTGATGAGCCGCGCCAGGCAATTACACCGGATTCCTAGAGCACGCCCCGAAAAACCGGAGGCTCACGTTCCTTCGCTACCAAGACAAAGCCGAAAGGCTGCCCTCAATCTGAAAACAGGTGTCTCAATGTCCGAAAACACACTCATGGATGTCTCAACCGCCGAACCGTCCGATGACCTTTCCAGGCCCATGGCTGCGCTCTGGTGGCTGAAAATGGGAGGATTGGCCATCGGACCGGAATGGGAGGCCGCACATGAAATCTGTCAAAGTGCAGAGGGCGAACCGGCCCATGACTGGATACATGCGCTTTGCCACCTCATCGAGGGTGATCATGGCAACGCAGGCTACTGGTTTCGCAGGGCCGGCAAACCCGTAGAAAAAGACATCGAAACCCTGTGGCAGAACATGGTCCGGTCACTCTGACCTTCTCTGGAGCCTTCGTGCCTTCGTCACAGCTCCCCACTCCGTTGCGGCGATCCGTGATATCGCCCGGTCGAGATCTTCATAGGCAACCGTCATCGTGAAACCGTTGGCATGGAGCAACCTGTTCGGGCCGGTAACGATCGCCACATGTCCTTTCCAGAACACAAGGTCGCCCCGCTGTAACGCTGACGGATCATCATGCGGGATCTCGTGTCCGGCCTCGGCTTCCTGCATATCGCTGTCACGCAGTATGTCGAGACCACTGGCCTGTCCGGCCAACTGGATCAGTGCGGAACAATCCAGGCCGACAGTTGTGCGACCGCCCCAGAGATAGGGTGTGCCGAGCATTTCCTCCGCCACGGCGACCCAGTCCGCGTCATAGTCGTCCAGAGAAACCAGATGCTTGGCGACGACAGAAGAGCCGTCATTGAGAATTGCATAGTTGAGGCCGCGCGTTTCTGTTTCGCCGACAACCGTCACCTGAGCCCCCATGGAGAGAAGACCACGCGGCGGAAATTTCAGATCGGGACCGGGATAGCGATAGGTCCTCAGCGCCCTCACCCGATGTGTTGCCGCCGTTACGGACCCTAGCCCATCAGACGAAAACCAGCCGACATAGCCGTCCGTGTCGAGTTGGCCCCAGGCCCATCCCTCAGCCGTCTTCTCGTAAACGGTGATCCACTCCCCGCACAAGGCTTCGGTGTCGATGGGACAGTCCGGCCGTGGATCCGGCCGGATGGCAAGACTGTCAGCGGTCACCTGAAACACTTCGCCATCGACAAAACGGCCCGTTTCAACTTTTCCTTCATAGTCGCGAGCGGCAAGATCGGGTCGGACAGGATGGAGGCGGCGGTCGAAAGAAGTCGTCATGTCAGAGTTTCATATCCAGGTTTGGTGCACAATTAGCGCGGCAGTTCCTTGGCTTTCTCTACCACGAGATCGCCCAATTGCTCCAGATAAAGAGCACCGACGACTGTTCGGGTTATGATCACGTTGCGCTTGTCGGCCTCATCGCGTTTGCGCGACAGACGCCGGAGGCTGCCGAGCGTATCGAGCGCTCTCGTGATGGCCGGTTTTGTGACATTCAGTTTCGCGGCGAGACCGCGCACCGTGTGAGGTGGAGGCTCCAGATAACCCGTGAGCAGGATCGTCAACTGGCGCGCAGACAGGTCCTGTTCACTGTCGCGCACCAGCGCCAGATTGACTTCATGCAACAATTTCAACGCCTGAGAGGCGCGTATGTCGACCGCCATGACAGAGCCCGTCTCACCCATTCTTCATGGCCATAAAAGCACAAAAACGTTTCGGACCCGTTATTGTGCTGACGAATAGCGTTCGGATATCAGGTCAAACAGGCAGCGGATACCTTGTGCTTCGCCACCGGCGGGTTTCCCCGGTTTATCAGCCGGTGTCCAGCCGAATATATCGAAATGGATCCAGCTCTCCGTGTTTTCAACAAACCGGGACAGGAACAGGGCTGCCGTGATCGAGCCGGCAAATCCCGCGCCTGAGGTGTTGATGTGATTGATATCGGCGACCTTGCTGTCGAGATACTTCATGTATGGCTGCCAGAGCGGCAAACGCCACAAGGGATCGGCCGCGGCTTCCGCCATGACGGCAATGTCTTCGGCAAGACCTTCGTCATGTGTGTAATACGGCGGCAGATCCGGACCAAGCGCGACGCGCGCTGCTCCGGTCAGGGTTGCCATATCGATCAGCAGATCCGGACTTTCCTCGTCCGCCAATGCAAGCGCATCTCCCAGAATCAGACGGCCTTCGGCATCTGTATTGCCGATTTCCACGCTCAAACCCTTGCGGCTTGAGAGAATATCGCCCGGCCGGAAGGCATTCCCGGAGACCGCATTTTCACCACACGGAACGATGACCCGAAGTCGAACGGGCAGTTTTGCCGCCATAATCATCGAGGCCAGGCCAAGAACATTGGCTGAGCCGCCCCTGTCCTTTTTCATCAACGACATGGAAGACCCCGGCTTCAGGTTCAGACCGCCTGTATCAAAGATGACACCCTTGCCGACCAGGGTAACTTTGGGATTTGACGCCTCTCCCCAGGTAAAATCAGCGATGCGGGGTGCTCTGGAACTTGCGCGCCCAACCGCGTGCACCATCGGGAAATTCTCGTCGAGAAGGTCTTCACCAACAACCACACGCCCGGCTCCGCCATGCTTGTCGAAAAGCGCCGCGACAGCAGCAGCCAGGTCCTCAGGACCCAGATCGTTTGCCGGGGTGTTGATGAGATCCCGTGCCAGTTTCACGCCATCTAGGACAATGCCGATCCTGTCGAGGTCGACGTCCTTGCCAACGCCGAGCCTGCGGATCTTCCGGGAAGGAGTAACATACTGTTCGTAAAGGTAGGCCGACAGCGCAAACCCGAGTGCTGCCTGCTCCGGATCTGGAAAGCCGTCTGCGAGGCTATAGTCGCCTTTCGGCAGGCTGCCACACGCCCTGCGGCAAGCGTGATGCGCGGTCGGTTCTCCACACCGAAAAAGACTACAGCACATTGCTCATTTTACGGGATCAGCAAACACGAGGAGGGTTGCCGCTGAAATCGTTGACGGCGCACCACTTCCCGGCACTCTGCCCGAGCCCGGCGAGAACTTCGGCAAGCGAGGCTTCCGTGACAGCGAGAATGGGGGTTGCTTCGGACAAATCGGTATTGCGGACGAGGATTTCGCGCACAGGCAGCACTCCGTTGACTGGAACAATGTGGTTCAACAGGTAAGCCGCCTTGCCGGAAGACGCAATACGATGTGCTGAGCTTCTGCAAATCTTGCAATTCGCAACGGTGCTTAACCATCCATTAGGGTTAATTATCTATTTCTCTAGGAGACCTTTACTGCTGCGGACAACAAGGATGTTGAAAATGCAAGCGCCCAGAATCGGATCCGTATCACGCCGCACCAGAGTGGCCTCTGCGCTTGTTGCCATGACGGCCCTTGTCCTGGTAACCGGATGCGCCTCCAACAAGTCCAACACCGGGACCTACTCTCCTGCCTCCGGCAGCCACTCGGTTTCCCCCGGTTCAAATCTGGCGCGGGCGGAAGTCGGCAAATGGGCAAAGAGATACGACAAGGACCGCAGCAATCGGACGGCGATCCTCGGATATTCCAACGCCTTGAGCCAGAATGGCCAGATCGAACAATCCCTGGCCGTTCTCAGGTCCGGTGTGATTGCCCATCAGAAAGATCGCGAAATTGCATCCGCCTATGGCAAGATACTGGCCATGAACGGGCGCTTCGACGAAGCCCTCAATGTCCTCAGGCGGGCGCAGCGGCCGGATATGCCGGACTGGAAAATCATGTCGGCCGAAGCGGCTATCTATGATCAGACCGGCAACCACGAGAAGGCTCGCAGTCTTTACAAGCAGGCTCTCAAGATTGCTCCGGACGACCCCAGCCTTCTCAACAATCTCGGGCTGTCCTACCTGTTGTCCAACAAGCTTCCGGACGCAGAATACAATTTGCGACGCGCCGCCAGCCTGCCGAATGCAGACAGGCATGTCGCCAGAATTCGCCCTTGTCTGCAACGTACAGGTAAATTGAGAAGCGGTCGAAGGCTACTGCGGAATTGACCCGACAGGCACAAGCGAACATCGCATACCTGCGCGACATGATGCAGACCCGTCAGCGCGGCTGAAGCCAGGGCTGAATCATCCCCCTCCCAGCTTTGCCTGGAAGGGATCCATGGCGGGAGCAAAACGAGCACTTTGCGGACAGACCAGGTCTGTCCCCACGCCGCGAACGCCCATCGGTCGGTCAGCGGGCAGCGTCAATCCCTGACGACGACCCGGTCGCTTTCCAGCAGTTCCTCCACCCACTCAGGCATGCGCATTCCTGCTGCGACCCTGGCATCCTGGGTCTGCTCCGAGACACGTATGCTTTCAAGGTTCGAGATGACTTCGTCGAGGCGTTCGAACGGGACAACAACAACCCCGTCCTGATCGGCCACGATCATGTCACCGGTTTCGACTTCCTGTGCACCGATCTGTATCGGATACCCGACGGAGCCGGGACCTGACATATGCGGTGACGCAGGCGTTATGCCGGTGCACCAGACCGGCAATCCTACCCGAACCATTCCGGAATAATCACGCATCGGCCCATCGGTAACGAACCCTGCTGCGCCACAATTCTTCATCATGCCGACCAAGCCGTCTCCGCCGGCTGCACAGCCGGAGTGATTGGCAAACGACGAAACGACGATATCACCGGGCTGAATGAATTTCAGTGCGGCGAAGACAGCAAGGACGTCGGCCGCACCGCAATCCGCGGTAAGCGCCGGTCCAGCCGCCACGCAGTGCACATCCCGACCATCGCCGAGTGGGCCAATATTCTGCGACAATGCACCGCCGCCATAAAGAGCGTCGACGACAATCCCTGTCGGCACCCCCTGAAAGGAAGCGGTTCAGCTTCTGGTCGGCTGTCGACAGTTTTGACGGTTAGAAGCGTGGAGGGGCCTCGATCGCTCACCCTTCTTTGCAAACCCTTCACGAACTGATGTTGTCGCCACCCAACGCCAGCTTGCAAGCCTCATGATGGCCGCTGCAGCCCTTGCCAATCAATGAAAAAGCCCCCTTCGATCCGAAACGATCGAAGGGGGCTGTCTTGTTGTTCGGTCAGACTTCCGGCCATTCGCCGTTTTCGCCGGCGATTGCCTCAGAAACTGTCGAGTTCCATAACCTGCATGACGGCAGGGCTCATGATGATGAAAAACAGAACCGGCAGGAAGAACAGGATCATGGGTACGGTGAGTTTGGGCGGAAGCGATGCAGCCTTCTGCTCGGCAAACAACATGCGCTGCTCGCGCGTGTCGTCCGCCATCGTACGGATCGCGGTTCCAACCGGTGTACCGTAGCGTTCCGCCTGA
>CAUJNA010003728.1:346057-427972 GCA_963377175.1 Effrenium voratum | reverse complement strand
CATGCCCCCGAGCACCCGGCCGTCAAGCTCGCAAAGCAGCATCCACCAGCACCTCAAACTGCATGCCCCCCAGCACCCGGCCGTCAAGCTCGCAAAGCAGCATCCACCAGCACCTCAAACTGCATGCCCCCTAGCACCCGGCCGTCAAGCTCGCAAAGCAGCATCCACCAGCACCTCAAACTGCATGCCCCCTAGCACCCGGCCCTCAATCTCGCAAAGCAGCATCCACCAGCACCTCAAACTGCATGCCCCCCTAGCACCCGGCCGTCAAGCTCGCAAAGCAGCATCCACCAGCACCTCAAACTGCATGCCCCCTAGCACCCGGCCCTCAATCTCGCAAATCACTTTCCCCTCTTTATTAGAAGTTAGAACCCCTATAGCTTTCAGCTATCTGGGGAAAAACACCAAACAAGATTGGATTTGAACCACTAAATGGGAACAGTTACTCAATGACCATGGGTAGCCGGGTAACTCCAGTCAGGTTCCACCCCTCAGTCAGGTTCCATGTTGGTGGATGGGAGTGTAATCATGTTGTGTCCTTTGAGGGAACCTGTATCCCAGAAAAGTAGGGCATAATACATGTACCCAATTTTCACGGGAAACGGTTGCTGCAGGGTTTCTCACGTTCCTAATGTTGGGAAGTCGCCAGGTCAAATTTTGATATCCCCAACTATATCCTTCTGCTTCTTTTAGGGGCCCCCGCCCCAACAAAAAACGGAGCAAAGGCACCTTTTGGCACCGGGAATTTTGGTAGACTTCAAGTACCAACAACCAGAAATGTATCTAACTACCTAGAGTCTCCATGACCCTTTTGAAGGGTCATGGAGACTCTAGGTACCATGGATGGTTGGGGAATCCATCCAATGCACCACCATTCTGTAAGAGATTCTGGAATGAATCGATTCCCCTAACATAAATACCGACCGGCACACGTTGTGATTTCAAGCGTGGTCTCATTTCGTGCGTTGGATGGAGTTCGCGTCGCCATCCACACTCAGATGCCCAGTGGATTTCCATAGGAAAAAGGCATCCTTTTTTGGTTGGTTGAGTTTCAAGGAATCGGAACCCTTCCCAAAAAGAGAAGAAAAAAGGGCGGAATCCACTGGGCGACAGAGCACAGTATGGTGGAGAAAACGCTCTTGAGCTTTCGGTGCTACTTGGTACTTGTTGCTTTCCCCCTTACCGAGCCGGGCACCCGAAAGTCTGGCCCCGGCTTCCTCCAAACTCGCCGTTCGCCAGGCCCTCACAGCCCAGAGGAGTCGAGTCTCATGGCTCGCCTCTTCTTGCGGATAAACAAATGCGAGGGGCATATGGTCGAGCCCCAGGCGGTTTCAATAGTTCACGTGTTGGGGCTCCATAAGTGGATAGCCGGGGCAAACACAAATCTAGGTCCGCCAGACTATCAGATTGGACGTCTGCTTTTGCTGCCACAAGGCGGGGCTCTTTTTGAGGACTCTCGTCGGAACTGCATTGGAAGGGAGTGGGAGTGGAACAGGAGAAGTGGAGTTGGGGTGGAGTTGGGTGGAGTTGGGGTTGGTCGGACTGAGACAGTCAAACCTATATCGTACCCTTTTGGTTCCGGTATTTCAAAGGAGAAATGGGACACCAGCCATTTAGCTCCGCTCATTCGGCGATTCGGGTTGTCAGAAATATGGCCCCTTTTTCAACCCCAATGCCGAAGGTGCCAACATAGTGGTTTCCCTGTTGGTTCCCACAAACTATAGTGGTTTCCTTTTTGGGAACGAGGGAATGATTCTCTACAAGCCATCCCTTGTGGCTTCCTTTCAGAGAATCCCCTTCCGGTTCATTCCCAACACCCGGAACGGTCATTCCCCATCGCAACAGCAAGTTAAACTTCCATGTGTTAAAGTCCGCAATCCAGTGGTGACAGATTCCCTTCAACACCAACATGGGAAGATAAACGGAAGTAAACCAAATGGAATGAAGCATTCCCTTATTCTTAAGCAAATGCAAGTAAACCACCTCCAAAAGAAGGTACCCTCCAAAACGGTGTGACTCCCACGGCCAGCCCCCGGCCATTTCATCTGAGTCCGGCGCCCACGGGCGGTTTGCTTTGGCGCATAAAGGCGTTGAAGCCTCGGCTGCGGGTACATCCAAAACCCAGCTGAATGGGGTCACTTGCTGAAACCCAAAACGCAGCAAGATTGGACAAACCCAAACTTGGCTCCCTCAAAAGGCGCTCTGTGCGAGGTGTTTAAGCAACATGAAGCAACAAAAGCTGCGGGGTCTTTCAATCGGAAATCAGCCCAATTGTTCTCACTTGCCCCTCAGGGATCCAGAAATACAAGGTTGGCCTCTTGGGGCCAAAAATGGTTGCCAAAATTGGAACACCAAAAGGTTAAAAGGTCGATTCGCTTTGAGCAACTGAGTAACTGTGTTGGCTCCAAACTCTCGCACTGATCCTGCGCCCTTGAAAAAGGAAGGCCGAAACCTGCGGAGGCCGAGTTGTACTCTTCCCATTGGGCTGAATCCCTGCTTCATGCTTGTCTCACTTTCAACCCATGGGCACTAGGAACAGGACGAACTCATGAATAAAAACCAAGTTTCAGTAGAGAGCAGTACTGGTCCACAGACTGGTGGAGCGAAAGGCTGTGCGCACAATGATAGCAGCTGAAACAGTCGGTCCATCCAAGCATCGAGAAGCTGAATAACTTCCCCACTGTCATTGAAAGGGCGAACAGCCGAATGCTGCCGAAGGTGGATCTTGGTGAGCCCCTGATGTTGGTGAAATGACAAAAGACGCAGGGCAGCCGATGTTCGAGGTCGGTGAAAAAACCCTGATTTCCAAACGGTATTTTGGTGGTTGTGCCCCATGTCATACACTTTGCCAAAGCAAATGACAATAAATATTGACCGTTGTGAATATGAAGGAGGAAGCCCGTCTTGCATGCTTTCAAAGGAAAGCTAAGAAGCCAACCACCAGTGGAGACTCCTCTTAGAATCCTTGAGGGGTCGAGGAGTAGGAAAGCAAGTCGCATTGTGAAAGCCCCACCATCAGGTTGCAACTCCTTAGCTTCTGTTTCTTTTCTGCTGGGTTCTTTATTTTGTTTGATTGGGAGGTTACTTGCTTGCTTGCTCGTTCGCTTGGTTGCTGGCCGGGCAGGGGCTTCGTGACGTGCACTAAAAGTTGCTGGGCTACCGGCACTTGTGCCAAAGCTGCACTCGCTCTGCCAGCACATTCCACCACGCTCCCTGGCAGGGAAGAGTCGGCCAGGTGACTGGCGGTGGTACTGTGGATGGACGCAATCCGATCGCACCACTCTGAAACCATGGGAAACCATTGTGTGTTGGTATTTACAGTGGAATCCTCATTCCAGGGTTTCTCGGGCAGTGCAGGATTTCGTCCATCCACAGTATCATCCAACAGGCTTCTCCCAGGACACAAGTCGCAGACGCTACAAGCAATTGGGTCTGCTGGATTCCTGATTCATGCGGACACTGATAAATCATGATACATCAGTGCAGAGCAGAGAGGTTGTTAGGGTGCAGTCCAGGGTCTTCAGCCAGAGATCGGAGACTTCTAGATTGGCCATTCTGTGCAAGTGTTGTCCGCTTCAACTGGAAATCACGAAGCAAGAAACTGCGGTGTCCTCAGATCCCCTGCTAAAAGTTTCACGTGTGGGTTAAATGGACACCGCCACGAAACTCTGAACAGCTCAAAAGCTAAGGAACCGAATAGCTGAGACCCAAGAAGGAACTGATTGTTCACGCGGCTCTCCATGATTTGTGACAAACAAATCAAGAGGACACGACACTGGTCGAAACATTTGGCCATGGCGAGCCAAGGGAAAGGTGGCCTAAGAGCATCCATGCGATTCCCTCAAGCCAATGTCAACATAGCTGCTCCACAGGATGCACGTGAAACTGGATACAGGAGTTTCCACGAGGAAAGTTGGTCAACATGTGGGTGCCCGAAATCAAGTTTTGACAGGTTATGCGTGGCAAAGTGTTGATACTTGTGTTTGAACTCGTTGCAGAGTCGGAGTCTTGATAAAGTATTGCACCCCCTCTGAGTACGCCCTTGCTTTTACGGCTTATATTGGCATGCCTTCTTGGTCAGTTGACAGTTGACATGCAACAACTCTACAATCGTTGGCATGGAAGCCCCCTAGTAAAACTGGACATAACCAAACAAACAGCAAAACACTAAACAACTTGCCAACAACCATGAAGACAAGTGATCTTGAGTTTGGGGGGCTAAAATCACAAAAGGCTGGGTCAGCCAAAGTTGCCAGGTTGTTGGTGGTTTGGATTGGCGGTCCGAAGGTGTTTTCTGCAGCTTCCCATTTACCAACAAGAACCAAGGCTTCAAATCCGAATCCAAACCCACCCAAACCACCAACTGTTGGGTTACCCGATGTTTCCCAAAAGTTAAAGTCCTAACATCCAAGCAAAATGCACCAATCAAGGGTTAACCTGATCGAAACCAAGTCTGCGCGCCACCGTCTTTGCCCCTCGCTCAACTCTCGGCCTGCCGGAATTCGACGATCATACCTGAGCCGCCACTTGGGACTCGCCTGTGCCGATCTTCTCTGTGGATGGGCAATCCTGGATGTACCCATCCACAGTGAACAGAGAAATCCACAGTTTAGCCTAGGGAACCTAGGAACGAATCCGTCCACAGAATGGTTGATATCAACAAGCAACTATCGTAAGAGAGATATCTGAGATATCCGACAACACAACCAGACATCGACACTGGGGACTATCTGTCATGCAATCGACATGAACAATGCGATCCACATGTTTGTTGATAGGACTGTTACCAGGTCAACAAATCATTTGGTTTCCTGTACATAGTAGTCGTAGACCGATTCTCTCATTGCAAATTGCTTGTTCAGCTGCATCGGCATCATGGAAAATCGACTATACCATCTGGAATCGCGACACCTAGTGGCAGGTCATGTGGCTGAACTGATTGGCGTATACAATACACCATGCTTGAAGACTCTTGGTGCTGTTTGGTGGCTTTTGAGGGAAACCCAAAGAAGGAAAGCCATCATTTTGACTAAAACAAAAACGGGACATATTGATCTGTAGGTGGAACTCGTTTCTAGGTCCACTAGAGAGGCTAGAATAAGGGCACCCTTTTTCCTGTGGTCTATTTTAGTAGGGGAACCCTCCCCCAAACAAAGGGTGAGAACCGGCACTACTGGGGGACCAACTTGTTTGCCACTCCTCAGTCGAACTGCTGCCGAGTGACCGGTCACCTCCTCGAAGACTACGGTATCCCCTGCCACTCCTCGGTCGAAAATGGGGCCAAAGGCCGCACCAAAGACTTCTGGCTGTTTGGGGTACACTGAAAGTTTGCTCTCTTTTTTGCTTTTTCAGATTCTGCTTCATATTTGGACCCGAAGACATTAAAATCATGTTGGCGCCTGCTTAAGCATCCTATTCCGGCTTCCCTTGAATGGGTGTTTGATTTTTTTGCCAGCGTTGCCGTTTATAAAGGGCATGGCAACTAACACAACCAAACGCCACCCCTCCCTGAAAAGCTTCAAGTTCGGACAGGTGCCAGGCTATGTCTCAAAATACGAAGATCCCCCCCCCCCAAATTACAAATGGGGCGGTCAGGGGTCTGCCCGAGGGTGCGGCCACTCTGCTTGGCCCACTCCCGTGCTTCTGCGAACATCTTCTTGGAGATCAGCAGTTGCCTCAGCTTTGGCTCCGCTTCAAAGAGGAAGCCCAGAGGTGAAAGGCCAAGTTAGCAAGTGCTTAGCCACCTGGAGTATAACCTACTTACAACCGGCCCAACTCACAAGTAGGTTATACCCCAGGTAGCGAACCACTTACCAACTTGGCCGAGCATCCGACTGATCACCTTTAGTGCGATGATGTGGGAAAACTCAGACCAAAAGCTGTAGAAACCACCAGAGAAGGGATGGTTTATATGGGTCATTCCGATTCCATTTCTCATTCCCTGCCGAGCTTGCCAAAAAGGGGGAAACCAGAAGATTATCTTTGGACTGGGTTGATCCCCAAGAGAAGCACCCCTATCCCAAAACCGGCAACTGGCGACTGCGGCTGCTTTTTGTGGCTGTTTTCTGGGATCCGGTTTCCTGTCTTGCAAAAAGAAGCACCTGAGGCCAGATCCTTCCGCGGCCCGAACCCACGAAAACCATCCCAGAAACTGGTCAAATCCACCCTGGACTCACTTGCCGAGTGGGTGGCCCCAAAAAAGTCCAAACTTTAGATTTACCACTAAAATGGTCTTCCCAAAAAGTTTGAAGTTCATGAACTCAGGAAGTGAGTAGAAACCAGTCAAGTTCCTCCCTAGCCCGGTCCAGCTGCCCTTTTGCAGCTCTCAGACTGCCTCAGACTCGTTCTAGCCCTAGCAGTGTGGAATCGCGCGAACATGTTCGCACCATATTTATCTTGGGAACCAGCTCACACTCAAACAAACACAACACTTCAAGGCCGACCAAAGCACAGTACCTCAAAGCCAGCCAAAAGCATACAGGCCGAGGCGGGCCACGCGACGCGTTTACCATTAAATGGAGCATCCCCCGATAATCCATCGGGGGTTTGTTCATTCCTCCTGCTTCCCTCGGTTGGAGCCGCCAAGGCCCCAAAAACGCCCGGCTTCACCAACGGGGCCCTCGAGCCGCGATGGTCTTCCTAAACGGGGCACGGGTAGCCGGGCGCAGGGTGTTGCCAAAGGTCTCTCATTAGGCAAGCAGCCATGAGTTCTGGAAGTTTCACTTAGCATCGAGTTGGTCATCCCGCTTTGGGCTTGAGACCTGTTGCTGCTTCCAGGTGCAGGGTTTCACTGGGTTTGACCCTTTCCAGAAGCTTTCAGCTCTGAGCACATGCCCCGTTCTCTTGGCCCATCCGTTCCTTGTGGTGGGGTCGGGCTCGCATGCTGGACGGATGTGCGTGTTTCTTTGATGGGGTCATTTAGACTGCAGGGAGTCGCCTGGCTCTCCCTCCAGGACGGCACTGCTCGATGTGTCTAAGAACACCAGCCGACAAAGATGTCCATGGCGGGGCCCTGTTTTGCTTTTGGGGGAAATGGAGTGCCTCCCTCCCTGTCCCGCCCAAATCAATAAATGGAAAAAAACAACAACATATTTTGACCGAACCTCATAATATGGCTTGTCACACGGTGTAAAAAACCTCTGCGTTGCGATTTGTCACAAGGGGCTAGCTTCTGACACTCTTTTGAGGAAAATGACAGAAGGCATCCACACTTCTACAGGGTCCCTTGACTTTGTCTTAAAAGGTCAAACGCACCGATCCCTGCGACTGGATTGTCAGAACGCCATTTCGACACACCGAAGGCCAATCATGAGCATCAGAGTTCAGCTTTAGAACGCAAGCCCGACACGTTTCCTATTGAGTCCCTTTTATTAACACCCAACTACTAAATACTTTTGCAAACCTCCTGCTTTGGTCAGGGATGACATCATCTCCCCCCTCCCACGTGTCTAAAATAAAACTGGTTGCTTGGTGGGGGGCAGGCAAGAACTGGCAACTTTAGCAATCGGGAGACTCCTCCCAGGATTTACCCTCCCAACAATTCAACAATGGAAGACTTCCATTTGCATAATCCCGCCGGCAAAAAAGAGAAAAATAAACAGATTTAGTGGTGACGGATTCCCTATAAATCCAACAAGCCCAGCGCTTCCTGGTTACCTGTATAGCAGGTAACTGGCCCCTGGTTACCAATTTTTCTGGAACCAAGCTCGGTTCCCAAAAAAGTAGGAACCAGATTCCAATCTCACGGTTTTCACGGTTCCGGCCTCCCAATTCACGGTTCCACCCCCCTATCTCACGGTTCCGGCACTCTGTTTCACGGTTCTGCCCTCTATTATGTAGCCTTTTCTGTGGTTCTGGGAACTACCGACCAGTTACCAATATAGTAGGTAACCAAGCTGGTTACCAACTATACAGGTAACCGGAAGCACTGGGAAGGTAAAACAAACCATATTCTTAAGCAAATGGAAGAAGATGACGATCAGACGGTTGTGGAAGACTACTTTGCTCAGGAAGGTCCCGATCGTCCACTTGGGACAAAGGGCACAAATATCTTTTCATTTGGCCAATTTGTTTTTTCTTCTTTTTTCTTTCTTTTTTTTTCTTCTTGGGCTACCTTGGTCATTCTTCCGAGCTTGGCACCCCTGACACCTCTGACCTCCAAGCCTACAACCAGCCGCCAGTCAAGTTTCAAACGTTTCATCACGTTGGGCCCCCAAATGGCTGTGGCTCAAAATCAAACCGGAGGGGCAAACCGCGGGTTTTGGTCCATGTTTCCATTTTGGTACCGGTTTTTTGAGCCACAGCCAAATGTCTCCGATGCAAACGTCAGGGCTCCAGGGACCCCGGCAAAAGCTCAGTGCTCGGCACCCGGAAATCCACGTCCAGACCCGTCCTCAAGCCGCTTTGCTTCTCAAAGGACCTGGAACCCAAAGGTTAACCTTTTGGGGCCATGACTAAATATGGTTGCCAAAATTGGAAAACCAAAAGGTCAAAAGGTCGGCTTTGAACAACTGAGTTTTGGGCTTGAAGTCAGAAACTCGGGTTGTTTCCCCTCAACCTACCGCATAGGGGGCGACTTGCGTCGTGTTCAAATAATGGGCCGCTTTCTTTTGCAGGTCTGGGGCGGTTGTCCGAAAACCATAGGAAAACAACGGCAATTTACACATCCCACAAAACACGCATGTCAAAGTGGCACATGTTCAGAGGTTCTTGGTGTGGTGGGCTGGGGACTGGTGCTCAGTTTGTCTGGCTGTCTTCGAACTTGTTGTAGGGAAGGATGTAGATTTTGGACCAAGAGGTGTTTGGAATTGAATGTCGGGGGGTGATATTGCTAAGGAAACCGCCGTTTGAACACCTCTGTGGTTGTGACACACTGTCAGGTACAAATGCTTTGTTTGCAAGTTGTACAGTGGAATTCCATGCGGACACACATCGTTGACCCTCTCTTCATTGAGGGGAAGCGCGCTGGAGCAACACTTTCACAAATGCCTCAAAAAACCGGGCCATGACTAGGTCCTCCAGTAGAGAGGTTAGAATAAGGGTACCGATTTTTTTCTGTAGTCTATTTTGGTAGGGGAACCCTCCCCCAAAAAAGAGACGGTAAAAGGGCACTACTGGGGGACCTAGATGATCTGATCTCTCATTTCAACTGGTTGACCCCCAGGTGTTCACGCGTTCAAATCTGGGTCATGTGTGCAGCGGGTCACGGGCGCCATTCCGCTGTGGGGTTTGTGGAAAAACTCCTTTGCCAGGCCAGTAGCCTGTAAAAACAGCAAGACCCAAAAACATGGCATCTCTTTGGGCTCATCTAAATTATCAAGAGAGTAGACAGCCAACCCTGCACGACAGTACAAACAAGATGCAACCCAGGCCAAGGAATATGATGTTTTGTTTGTGTGATGGCAATAAGTCCAACCACAACCCCATTCTAATTATTTGCAGGGTAAAAGTAGATGGCATAATCCCTCATTTGGCTGCGACTCAGAAAATGGTACCCAAAATGGCCCCAAAATGGCCCCCTTGGCAAATGGAGGCAAAGACTAAAACCTGCGTAACCCTAGCTCTTTAATTTTGAGCTACACCCATTTTGGTTTAGCCATCCTCTTTACTTGTCCAGAAGGGAATCAGTGCCATTTGGTTCTGATCACTCTGTCCCCTTTGACCCACTAAAAAAATCTAACTTGTGGTGTGGAAACTACTACTAAACCAACAGAAACACCTAACAAGCTACAGGGGTTACTGGCTTTCCTCAAATCAAAAGTTGAAACTTACTGGTGGCTTCCATTGACACCATCGCCACTTTGGTCTAAAAACAGGGAACTGGAGGGACCAACCTGACTCTAAGGGGAGTGCCTGGAACCACCCTGCCGTACCCCGCAACCTGGCTCCCGTGGCCCTGGCTGCTGGATGAGCCTGACGCAATTTGGTCGCCGGAGTCGAACAAATCACCGGCGTTTATATGCCAAGTGACCCAAGTCATGTCCTTAAGCGGCCTTAGGGCCCAAAGGATGGAACAAATCACCGGGCGTTTCCATGGCCCCTCCATGCCAAGTGACCCAAGTCATGTCCTTAGGCGGCCTTAGGCGGCCTGTGATGGGTAAAGCATGGTTCAAAAGGGGACTTATGAAGGTTTGTCTCAAAATGTTGGAACCCCCAAAATGGGTGGTGTCCTTTTGGTTTGCATTTTAAACCATCCCGGACGTGGTAATTGACATACCAAAAAAAGCAAAACACCCATGAATGTATCTACCCGAACAACTATGATAAGTTCACAGGAAGGCTCCGACTCCAGGTCCCCGATGGCTGCAAGCTTCCAATTGGTTTTTCCCCATTCGACCTCGTGAGCTTGAAACAATCGGAGGAAAAAATAACGGCGCTTGCAACCACATATCTGTGGATGGACGAAATCCTGCACCACCTAATACCAGCAAACAATGGTTTCCCATGGTTTCAAAGTGGTGCAGGATTTCGTCCATCCAGAGTATCTCATTTCTAATTCTGGTCGAAATGTAAACGAGAGAATGTGAATCTCAAAGTCCAGTGTGATTTACATTTCACCAATCTGTAGTGAACCGTAAATATCTGAAAACATAAAATCAAAGAGCTCCCCGAGCGGCTGGGGCTCGAGTTCCCAATCAGCCAAATATCGGTTGGTCTGCGGTCTGTGTCCAAAAGACAAGCCTGGAGACTCGGGGGTTCCTGTTGAAGAACCAGGGGCTGTTGTGGAGAAAAATACGAAACCTCTTTGAAGAGGGTGCTGTTGGCTCAAGCCCAACTCCAACTGCCCTCTCTTTTTCAGGGTATATTTTGAAGGGCCGGGTCTTCCCTGGTAAATAACATGTTCTTTCAATGTTGGGTTGACATCATTCAGAGTTCCTTGTTTCTGCCAGGATCACAGCCACAAAAACAAAAAAACCAATTAGAGGATGCCACAGATCTGCAATTGCTAAGGTGCTCCGTGTTCCGTGCAATATTTTGCCGTGATTTCACTTCCCTGTTATCCAAACAACCCTGCATTCATATCGTGCAGCCTTACAATAGTCAAAGACACGTGCTTTTGCAGGTTGAAGTAAGGCCTGGATTTCCCCGAATCGAACGTCGATCAGCTTCCTGGTTTCCATTGAAACAACCGCTTTTGGAGGTCTGAGACAAGGGCATGGTGCGGCATGGAGGATCCCCTCAGCTTCCCTCCAATTGGTTGTTTGGAGCCCGGTGGTTGGTAAAGCTGTTTACACACGAATTCAACAAAAGAAAACACACAAAATGCGAGCAAACCTCTGTTTGTCTACAAATTCAACCAAAGAAACACACACAAAATGCGAGTAACCTCGACATCCCTCAGCTGCGTCGCCTAAAGGCGCTGAAGAGCTGTGAGAAGCGCGGGGAGAACTTGGCCTCGTCCAGCCTTGGAAGTCCGAACTCTGTCGAAATCCAAACGCGCGGACCGGGGATGTACCCTGCCACCAACTAACACGCGGAACCTGAATTTCGGGACAAGAGGTCCCTTTAAAAGGAAAACCACCAATTATCACACGGAAATCAAAACGCGGACCTGGGATCTATGAAGCCTTCTGACTATCTGGTTGATAAACCACCCTGGCGCTTCTTTGAAAGGATTTTGGGAGCATTCATGTCCACTTTTGAGGTACCAGAAAACCTCTCAGCTCTGTGATACAACAGAAAGGGCTTCCCAAAGACTATGTCTTTCATATAAAGGGGGATTCCCACAACCCTGGACTATCTGGTTGATAAACCACCTGCGAGTTGAAAGGACTTTGGGAGCATTCATGAGTCCACTTTCGAGGTGGTCTAGTGGGACCAACCCAAAAATGGGGGTTTGCCGTTGCCGCTTTCCACGCCGAAAAGGGTACCCTCAAAAAACGCAAACATACTACCAGCAAGTAATTCATAGCCCCTTTCGTCCTGGATACGAGGACCCAATTATATTGAGAATGCAAGCTTCTTAACTCACCGCAGGCCTCAAGTCGTACCATTGCCACATTGCCTCATGATCATGAGGGAATCATCTGTGTAATTAGCTCCTTGAATCAATGCCCAGTGTAGCCAAAATGACGCGTTTGTTGGAGGCCTGGGTTTCCCCTGCAAAAACTTGAAACCTGCTCTGCGCTTTCGTTTGCCCCCGAATTTCTTGGAATTGGGGGCACATATCCAGATATGTGGACCCGGACAAACCACCCATTATACTTCCCCTTGGGCTTCTATTTGGTCAAGTGTTGTTTGTTCTCAATCCAAACCTAAGCAACAAGTTGAGAAGACCTTGTACACTGAGGTCTTGGCAGGGCATGGTGTTGTGGAACCAGAACGAAAAAAACAAAACGACGGGAACCGAGCAGCAAGGCTGTTTTCACAGGGAACCGCATCCATTGGCACAACCCCATGGCTGCACTCCTGGACAGCCACACCTTGGCATGTGCTTCGGCTTTTGGAAGCATCGAAAAGGTGGTCCATAGGGACCTACGCAAGAGAATGGGGGGGTTTAAACCACAACTCATGGGAAATGGGAGAATCATGCTTCCATGCTTCCTTGGTCAACATTCAGGCCTTTGACCCCAGAATCTCAATCTGTTCCGTTTTAGCCGAGGGTGCAGATGTCTCCGAGCCCAAATACGGCCTTTGACCCCAGACCTTCAAACATGAGATCTTGTGGCCATAGCCCAGTGAATCCCGGTTTCCCTTACGGTAGGTAACTAGCCATTTTCCTATTGGTTTTTAAAGGGTGGTTCCCTTGATTACCTGAAATAAGGCATGTTTGTAATTGGCAATGGGACAAAATCCAAATCGTACCCCCAGTGAACATCCCAATCCCCACCAAAAAATAGGTTCTAAAATGGGTGGTGCACAGCCATGTTTCTTCGCCCAGACCTCCCCTCCCTTCCCCACCGGACTGCCGGCGCTGAGAGGAGCATCATTCGGGCTCTTGGGAAGCCGTCCAGTAGGTACCTGGCGATCGAATCAGAGATGAGCCCAGACTTCCGTCACCAATGAACCTAATTCCCTTCAGGTTCAGCTACCACCAAAACCATTGGAGAAAATATCACCATGGTCTACCTATTGTGATATCTAAGGAGTGTCATCATCTAAATTCGGCTTATCATTATTTTCACGATTTTTGAACCCTAGGCATTGCCTTGTGATGGTTACAAAGGAGTTTTTTCGGGCCCCACCATCTGAAGCCAGGTAAGTTGTACCATCTACCAAAATTGCCTTTGGGGGGGGGTTGGGGCGCTGCAGATCATGTTGCCCGCATTGGGTGTTGCCAGTGCTGCCTTAATTTTGCCTTCCATCCGTGAATCGTGGTGTCGAGCTACACGCTTCGGCCGGCGTTCGTACATAGCTGCACAGTCAGCAACAAGAGATAAAGTCAAAGTCAAAGTGCTCCTGCTGAATTTTCTCAAGCCAGGGAAAGAAACAAACAACACCTCAGGCAAATTGAAGTAACAGGTGGCTACTTGGATGGAACCACTCGAAAAAGGTGGGCAAATCCTGGTTATTAGGTCTTCCAAATGGAATCACTGACTGGAACATATACCACGCTGGATTTCCCCTCAATCCATAGGGTTTAAAGAAATGTACCATATGACAAGTTCTTTCAAGGAGTGGGAGTCTAAGACCTCTTTGCAGGTCACATATGGGATGGTCTTTTGGCACCCCTTTGACTTGTATCGCCCCAAGGACACAGAAGCACAACGGGAAGGGATCTTGTGGGGCCGTGACAAAAAAATGGTGGCAAGAGGGGACACCAAAATTGGTCAAAAACCCGGTCGATTCGCCTAATACAAGTGAGCGGACATGCAACAAAACAGGTGGCAATGTCCCACTGGTTGATTCCCGTTCGAGCTTATCAGGAACAACAACTCAGTTCATGTTCATTGTGCCTCCCAATGACATTCCCCAATGACATTGGATTTGGTGAGTACCCTCCGTTTCCCAATCGTAACTTGGCGAGTCTATCTCGGGGAGGACTCAAAAGGAGACAGGTTGTAACGTCGGAAGCTGACCCTGAATCCTCCTCAGAAGCTTTGAACACATCCGCGCCACATCCAAGCAGGTCTTGTACAAGCCGCAAACATTTGGAGCGGTCAAACAAAAACACACAAACATGGCGTCATGTTTGCAATGCTTAGTTGGGGTCGCGGTCAGTTGGACGTCGGACCGTGCAAACAGGTCGTACTGGTAATTTTGCTTGAGAGCAACCGCTACAAACTGTTCCGTTCCATAAGCCAAGAGAAGGATTTACGATTGACTTTGAAACCAGAAAAGAGATGGACCGGACCGACCCCCCATGCTGGTTTCCCATTGACACCACTCCCAAAGCCCTCAAAACAAGCCCAGCCCAAGGTCCATATTGAGGTGTTGCTGGCAGGCGGGCAAAACCATATCCTCGCTCAGACGCTCCACGTGAGGCCTAAGGGTCAGCAGCTTGCAGTGGGATTCTCTGCACGTGTCTGGGAGACAAACACGGAATCTGCAGAGGATTTCTCTTAAAAGCGTTAAAAAGGGGCATGGTCTTCAAGGAACCCCCGCTGTGAGGTGCCATGTTTGTTTGCGGGAGGGTACCTGGCGAACAAACATAGAGATCAAGGATCGATGGGTTTCATCCTAAATATTCCCCCGACGACAGGAACTCCCAAGGAAGCAACCATCATCACATGTCGCAAACTGAACCCCTTGAGGTCGCGATGAATGATTTGCAACCAGTCAGGTTTCTGGAAAAACCGGTCAACGCAGGGTTTAGGACTCCACTATGCCGCGCCCCATTAAAGGTACTCTTTCAGTGCCGGGCCCAAGTCGCATCCAAACTGGGGCATGAAGCAAATCAAGGAAGACTAACCTAATGGAATCCCAAAATGGTCCATCCCCCCCCAAGGTGGTCCTTTTCCTTCTGTAAAGATGCCATGTTCTGCAGGACCTCATTTTGGAAAGAAAGAACACTAACGCTGGCAACTACTTGGGTCAAATGATTCCGATAATGGGAGGAGTGTTGGTTTGTCGATGATATTTACGTCGGACATGTGAATGCAACATGCACATTGAACAACCTGGTTCTCCACGGTAACTACCTCCTTTTTTAAGGATTCACATCATATATCATGGACTTTGCTGCACGTAAGTCGTTTGAGATTGACCTATGGGTGTGTTGCGAACTAGGGTTTTGCCAGAATAGCTGGCGCCCTTTTGGTTTCCCTTTAAATACAGGTCGCCCAATTTTGGGGCAAACTCCGAAATGTCCTGGCACAAACATGGTGTCTGATTGAATGTGTGTGCATCAATTTGTGTGCTCTTGCTACACATTGAATGGATTGGACACCTTGGTTAACCCTCAATCATTCTCCAGGGTCAATTGGGTGTGGCTTGCTTTCTGCTCCCCTGCAAAAAGTTCAACTTTTAGTGGCTTAAATTCGACATTCCTTACTGACCTACTGGCATGAATTAAAACCTAGTAACACCCGAGCGACGGCACGCATCCGTTGGAGAGAGAACGCTGAGGGCCCTGCGCAAAGGGCAAGCTGTACTCGCCCTAGGAAACATCTTGGTTGCTGTTGACCTCTCTGCAAAAAGGTTTTAGTTTTTTGTGGGTTTGATGGAAACCCTCCTTGATTTCAACCAGAAAGTTAAACGTCTAAAGATCAATCAAGGCGTGGAGTTAAAGAATCCCCAGCCTCCAAAAACTCGTTGGATCCCATCAACTGCTGCTGAGATAGCGTGGGCCAACTCATCACTTGCCCAATGCTAGGGAGAAGTCGCACCCAGTTTGGTTTGAGGGTTGGTGCACGAAAAGCGAAACGCGGTGCGACGGGAGAACTCGGCTCAAAAGCAGCTGTGGCGATTAGGTTTAGAAGGCTTGCCGCGTCAAAGAATATGGTTCGCCAACCTGAATGAAGGAATCCCAGCTCCCTTCATAGGCGAGATTGTTGAATTTGAACAGAAACATCTGGTCAGCTTCTAACACTTTGTTGCCATGGAGATGGGAGAATGGATGTGCCCTGTTAGGAAATTTATCTAGACGCCTATACGGTGCATGCCCTAAATATTGCAAGTTAACCAAACCATGCTGAAAACAAAACCAGCGCAAGCGGGCAGGGAAACTTGGGGGTTCTTGTTCACTTACTTGCAATACACGGGTGCTTCGGAAATTAGGGACCCCTCGTGTCCTTTGATTTCCTGCAAAAACCACCCTCAAAGTGGCACACCCATTTAGGGCATCCGTAGCAATCAAACTCTGGCATTCCAGGGCTCTGCCCGGGTGAAAAGGGCAAAAATCTGATTTCCTGTCGGCGACTATCCCCCTTCTGCCCGTGTCTTGTTTTGAGGTGTAAAAGGAAACAAAAGGAAACTGCACCCTTTCAGGCTTCTAATTGCATTTTGAGACAAACCCATGCCCAACTTCTCGCAGCTTTTCAAGCTCCAAAAGCGGGCGCTAAATGTTCTCACTTGCCCAAAGGACCAAAAACAAAAAGGTAACCTACAAATGGACCAAACCGGAAAACCAAAAGGTGAAAAGGTTGGCGTTGGGCAAGGCAGAAAAATTAACACCCCTGAATGGGGACTCCCCATCCCAGTCACCCCCTCCCATCCAAACAAAGCCCCACTTTTGAAGGTGCTTGGCGGGGTGGTGTTTTTGGGGGGCCCGCACCCCTAAGAAACCCCGTTTTTGAAAACCATATAAATACCAGCAAAAATTATGGTTTTAATCCAAAAAAAGTGGTTCCAGCCATTCTGTCCCTTTATGGAAGGGGTGGAAGGGGGGGTTGTTTGTAGGACGCTGGGTCTTCCACCCTTTTTCTGTAGTCTGTTTGGTAAGGAACCCTCCCCTACTGGGGGACCTAGGGACAAGTTGTATGACGAATTTTCCTGGCTACGAAAAAAACAAGTGGGGCACCCGGCAGAGCTCTGGAGGCGGCGCCCCACAAAGCGGCGCAGATGCTCCCGGCAGCTCTTGAAGCGGCACTGCCTCGGTTGACGTTGGCTTGGGGGTTGGGAGGTTCAGGTTTGGGGTGGGGTTTGAGGTTGGGGTTGGATTGGTGTTGGGTGGGGTTTGGGGTTGGGTGGGGTTGGAAGGGTTGGCTTGGGGTCCGGGGTTGGGCTTGTGTTGGGTTCGGGTTTTGGGGATTGGGTGGGTGTGGGGTTGGGGCGCGATGGGTGGGGTTGGGCTGGGGTGGGTTTAAGGTGTGGGGTTGGGGCCTTAGGAGGTTGGATTGGTTGGGGGACACTGCGGTCCTTGCCTTATTTTTTGCGCCGACAGAAGCCTGGAGCCTAAGCACACAACCCAGTTAAAGTTCGACAGCCCATGAACCCCCCCCCCCGGAAAAAAAGGAGCCAGCCGAAAGACTGGATCCAACCGACCTCAATACCAAAGGGGGGTGGGGGGTCATCAGAGGAAACAGCAAGATCTCCCGGAAAACTGCCATCCCAAAAACCTTGCGTCAGAATCTTTCCAACTTCTCCAAGGGCTCCCAACCACGAGCTTTCCGAGGTCGTTGAACTCCACGCCGTTGGTTTCTTCCTCCTGCTTGGCAAGGGATCCGATGAGTGACTGTAAGGTCGGCTCTCACTTCTGCACAAAGCCATTGAGGCATCTTCCACGCAAATGGCCTTGGCGGAGTTTTTCGGCTGGAGTGTGGATGTTGGCACCTCTGCCACTCGTGCAGATTTTGGGCACACAAATGCCCAGGCAAGGGCATTGAAGAGAACGTTGCATTCGAAACAGCCTTGCCGCCTTGTAAAGTTTCCCGGCTACCACTTCCACAAAGTAATGCATCAGGTGTTGGATTTAGAGGAAACCGCTCTGGAGATTCGTTTGAGGTGCTCAGGGAATTTCAAGGGTCCTCTCAAAAGATGTTTGCTCGCGTGATCCAAAACAGGTGCCTGGCGTGCTGGGGGTGTGTTTCAGGGAAACCAAGGGCAGAACACCCATTGGGCGTGTCCTGTTTTGAATGCACCTGGCTCTATGCGCCGGTTCTATTGCACCTGGCTCTCTGCACCTGTTCTGTGCACTTGGCCCCGCCCAGCCAAACACCGACTTTCATACAGTAGCCTCGCCTTGCGATTCCCATTGCGGCTGCGGCCACCTCAGATCGCCCACGCACTCCTGCTTGCACGCAGCGCCCAGGAAAGGCCTTACGGGTTTCATGGGAGGGGAGAAGAAGAAGGGCCCAGCCTAACTAGGCAAGCATTCTGAAACATAGAAGTCTCCTTCGCCTCCCCGTCCGGGGTTGAAGCAGATCGCCAGGATCTTCTGGCCACTTCTCCATGTGAGCAGTCCAATTCACCACGTTGTGGGGCAGAAACGCTGCACCCAGGCCACAGCTTCCATCCGCATGTGTTTGCGGACATTCCTTCTTCCTTGAGTCGCAAAAACCAAGCTCTCTGCGCCTCGCGAGGCTTTTCCCGCCTCCCCCGATCCGTCCCCGCAGAGTTTTGTGTAGCACTTGTTTGCGAGCTTGTCCATGACTCCCTTGAAAAGGGCAGGGTTTAGCAGAATTACAGCCGTAGCCTCAGAGTCAAATTGGCAAGCGGCAACTTTCAAGCTGTCGGGCCACTCTTGCGCACTGTCCAGTGATACCAAGAAGTATTGGGCTGTTCCGCGAAGCGCTCGCCAGCCAGGAGGCCAATCACTGCAGCCTTTTGTTTTGCGGGCGCTGGAGCCTTGCATAATCGTGACAACTAGTGCGAAGCGCTGAACCTGGGTGTGCGGGTCTGAATTGAAAGTCTTGATAAGCAAAGCATCACCGGTGATGGAAAACGGGGCCGATGATGAGAAGCCTTCGAAACCTTCGACGAGTTTGGGGATTGTCTGCTGGGATGGGGCGCTGGTTATGTTTGGACGGGTTCGGGGCCGCTTCTCTCCCGTTGTCCCTTTGCTTGTCTTGTGATTCCATGGAGATCTCCTCCTGCTTTGTTGGTTTCCGTGGGCGCTCGTTGTCTTTTGCTGTGGCTCCATTTTCATACCGTCCCAAACCGCGAAGAAGTTTCGGCTGAAAAGAGGACAAGTGCTTCAAATGACTGGTGATTGGATGGACATCAAAAGGATGAGCCGAACTTGCCACTGGAAAAACAAACAGTGCTCCAAATGATGGTTGTTGAATGGAGATCAAAAGACGCAATCTGCCTGTGAAAGCTGAAAAAGACAAACAGTGCTTCAAACCGGGACCCAGCCTTGCTTCCTTTCATTGCCTCTGGCTTGGTGGTCTTCCGGTCGGCCTTGTTCTTCTTATTTTCTTGCTGCTGTTGGGTTCGGGTTGTTGGGGTTGGGTGGGGTTGGGTGGGGTTGGTGAGTTTGGGGTTCGGGCTTTTGTTGGATTGGGGCTGGTTGTGGGGCTGTGGGTTCGGGTTGGGGGTTGGATTTGGGATTGGATTGGGGTTGGGTGGGGTTGGGTGGGATTGGGTGGGGTGGGTTTGGGTTTGTGGTTAGGGTTGGGGGTTGTGGGGTTGGGGTTGGAGGTTTGGGGGTTAGGGTTTGGGGTTGGGGCTGGGTTTTGGGAGTTGGATTGGGGGTTGGGTGGGACTGGGTGGGGTTCTTGGAGGAAACCTGCGGGTCTTTGGGCAGGTTGCTCTCGTTGAGCTTCCAAAAGGGGCCCGACGGACGTTGTGTGGCAAAGCGAAAAGCGAAATTGAGGTCGGCAAACATCTGGCTTGGACAAAACCCGGTGCTGCGAAACGTACGTTTGGCCCATTCGTGGGAAAAGGGTCGCTCTTCTGAAGGCCAAAGCAAGGCCAAGTGAGTTACTCGCTTGGATACCTTGTATTTCCTTTCATGAAAATGGAAGCCACCCTGAACATGTTCCATCTTGTTACGAGTATTGGAGACTCCTTTGTACATGACTGAAGCAATTCCCCTGCTTTCCATGTCAAAGAAACTAGCACACTTTCGAGCTATTTCTGAAAAAGCACCTACATGACACTAAGAAATCTTTCAGGGTGTTCCGGTGCGTCACTGCACAAATGCCAATTCAATGCAGTAACGGACATAGTCGTGAGGCTGTACGTGGGCTCTCCATCGCTGGCCCACAACTGAGCATAGAGGTGTCTCTGCTTTTGGGGCAACCCCCGAATTTGGTTGGTTTTAGTAGGAAACCAATGAGCAACCAGGAAACCAACCTTTTTGAAAGTCCCCCAAAACTGATGATTTGAACAAATCATGGAAGGCTTCAGGGGCAAACATCCACGCGGAATTCCTCGCACTTGGACCAATGGAATGAGCGACAAGGTTGTGAGGAAAAAACGGGTTGCGAGGTGGAATGTTATATAAGAGTAGATGCTGGCTGGACAACAGCTAGTTTCCACTGGTTGGCAGTGGACATGAAAAGAATGTTGGAATGCTTGGCATGTCACAGCTTTAAAGCAACCAACCCTCTCCAGGGCAATGTGGCACCCTTGGCTTCACTTTCTCTTACAACTCGATCTCATTGCAGCCCTTGTAAGCCGATGTTTGGCTATTTCCGCAAAGTCGTTCAGCCCCCCCAAAAAACAACACGCATGCGGACGCGGGTTGAGGGGGCCTACTTCTTAAGTGCGCTGAGAAGCTGAAATATGGCTAAGTGGGTTCCGCACGTGCCACATCTTCCCCACACTTAGCCTTTAGCCGGGTCGTCGGGAGGATGTTGCAAACTCTACATCTAAGCGGGGCGGGAGTTGAGTGTTTTGTGGTTGAAAATTGCGCGAAACCTGGCGCAGCGTTTTTTTTCCTTCATAAAACGGTTGTGAATGGAAGCGGGCCTCTGGGTTGCTTTCCTTCACGCGCCCAACCAGCCTTTAAACGGAAGGAGCCGCACACATCGCCAGATCGGATCTGAACTCCACTGAGCCCTGCGCACAAAGGCGCGATGGAAGCACACAAAGTCGATGAGCGGGTTCTCCGGATCGAAGATCTGCGGTGTAAGGGTGGATGGGTTCAGTTGCGGCTTGCACTTGTTCTGTTCATGCGCATTGCCCCTTTAGCTTCTAAAACGGGCATAGAGGAAACCTCTTTTGTTTGTTCTGTTCATGCGCATTGCCCCTTTAGGTTCCAAAACAGGACAAGTTGCATTGTTTACTTGTATTTTCATGTTTATCGCCCTTTTGGAGGTTCCAAACAGGGACTTGGAGGAAACCTGTCCAATGCTCTGCCCACTTCCCGAACCTTGGTAAAAGAAACAGAGCCAACTAAAGAACCACACTTGCAAAGACCAGTGAAGTATTTGCAAGTCTCCGGCAACTTGCGGAATATCGAGGTGAGCTTGGTGTGCCCCAATGTGAGCTCGTGAATTGTTTTGCGCAGGGGAGGAGATGGAGAAAAGGACCTGATAGAAAACATCCATCAGAAGGTCCCTCTATCTTACCCAAAGAGGCATACCCTCTTATTAAGCCATAACAAGTCCCCACCTTGCTTTGGAGGGGGTGGGGGGGGGTGGTTCAAAGGGGGGCGGGGTTGAAAACGATGATTCTTCTTGGGAAGCCCCAAGCCAACGGAAGCATCTGCAAGGCTCAAGAAAGCAGTTGCAGCTCTGCAGTTGTCTGATCCGACGCTTGGCCCGAATCGGTTTCAACAGGCAATTGAAATATTTTGTTTGCTAAGAAACAATGCTTCAGAATGCCTGCTTCGTTGAAAAAACACGCTTTCTGGATGAAACCGTCATTCGAATCCAACAACTTAGGAAACTACCAGCCATGTTGGACAAGGCCAAACCACCAATCCCGACAGCTGAATCGGGGTGTACCTTGCCTCTAATATGAGTGCTTCCTGCAATCAACACAAGCAAGTCCAGCTTCAACACTGGAACCATATATGCGTCTGTGTATTTGTCGAGATGGTACCCTCTTGAAAGTTGCTTCGAAGGGAGACCATAGGAGAGACCGAAACCAATTTTGGGGTCCCTAATTTTAAGACACACCCATAATTACTTGGGAACCAAGCCTTGTCACTTGTCCGTGCCTTCAGAGCTCGCAGCACAAGAGAGAAAGCGTGGCCTCGGCCATCGACAGTTTGGGGATCCCAGTGAACGTTTTGATGTGCGTGATGTACCCACAACCCAATTGCCCAGCGTGGTCAAAGGTGATATGTATGGAACTCCTTGCCAAGCGGAGAGCAAGGTCACGTGTCTGCGATGTCTTAACACTTGAGGAGTCCAAGTCTGTTACTTCCTACGAGATGTCAATGCCAAGAACCTCCCCAAAGTACTCGGAGGCGAGGCTGACCCCTCCGGTGCAAGGGTAGAAACCTTCCCGATTCAAGAGGGAGGGTGAGCCGGAAAATCAAGAGACAAGCAAGGACCCACGGAAGAAGTAACGGTAGAAACCAAACTTACTGCGGGACGAAACTCTGCACCTCAGAGATGCCAAGCATTTCAGGCTTCATTCAAATTGGTTTCATTTCGTGGTGCCGGATTCCGCAACAACAGTACCTGGGGCCATAAAAGTGCTTTGGCACTTGCTTGCCTCCCGGTTCTTTGGACCAACTGGTGCACCGGGAAAGGCGTTGCCGCGAATGTGAGGTCTCGATGATTTTTTTGCTCGGAGAGCTGGACAAAAACTCCAGCTAGCACCAATTGCCGGGTTCTCCTCGTGAGGTTGAACATGTCAACGTGTCGCAACTCCCCCCTGCCTTGGTTGACGTTGGAAGGGGAGCAAAAATGTAAAAAAATAGCAGTTAAGTGGGGATTTCCCACTAAACCACAATAAGCAAACATGTAAAATGTTTCACAATAACAACCATGCTGCTATTGACCACTTCGCCCCTCCAATAAATGGACCAATGGATGACACCCCACCAGGTCACCAGGTGCGAAGCGAAATGGTTTGGTTCCAGAATCGCACCAAGGCCAATCACGCAGGGCTTAACTTTTAAGCACTTGCTCAGAACCCCAAACGACTTGGTCCGGCTCCTGGCTGGAAAGGATTCGATTTCTGTCAGCCTCACGTTTGGCCAAGGGTATGCTACTGAACATCCTGTGGGTTTGTGTCTCCACGGAGATGCATTGCCGCCTTGCAACTCTGGTGCTGTGCAGGACGTCATGCCCCATACACATTTATCTCTATGGCTTTCATTGATTTAGTTTGCGGATACTGGCCAGGTGTTTCGCAAGCTGACGGTGAATGACGAACTTTCCCGGGTGGCTTTGACTTGCGCCAACGAAGGAGGACTAAGCACACAGCGAGTGGTTTCCTTGGAAAGACATTGCCAAGCACTCGCCTGGAGATACGCTCACAGCTTTTGCGCAAGGGCAAAATGAGGTTCAGCGAATGCGGGAAATTCGGCGTCAGCCGCCTTTCCTGTGCCAAGGAAGGTTCCATTGAAATCACACAGGCGGAAATCAAACTCAGGTATCAGAGACGAGGCTCCCTTCTGTGGATGGACAAAATCCATTTCGCACCACTTTGAAACCATGGTTGAATCCAGTTTCTTGGTATTTACAGGGCTCCGAAACCAGGGTTTCAGAACGGTGGTGCGTTGGATGGATTTCGCAACCATCCACAGTATTTCAGGTCAAAGCGGTTTCAATGGCCAGCCGGCCTTCGCAACTGCATATGGCTCGGGTCTCAGCGTCGTGTCCGGGTGGTTTCATTCGGCTGCTGCGTTTGGTTTGGCGAGTTGAAAATTCCCCATAACTTCCCAACCCTGAGGAATATGGTAGCCCAAAAAAGTGTTCTTGTCGCTGCACTCACCAAATCCCATGAACAATGGATAGAACCACAAAGAAACAAGACCACATGCCAGGAGAAGGTAACCACGTGATAGATTGACTGGGTGACCACATCGACCAAAAGGCACACCTAGGCAGACTTTCAAAATTCAAGAGCTAAACTCAAGAACACCTCAAGAGTGAGCTTACCCCCTCACCAACATCGAAGTGCGCAGGCTCCCTTCCAACAAGAAAGTAGTTTCCATAGGAGTTTATGCCCAACCGTGTTGGAGGACAAGTAGCTTTCCACCCTCTACGCTCGAGGGTCAAATGGCGACGGTTTCCCTTTGGCTTCCCTTTCGTACCAACCAAAATGGGGGTCCCTTTGAAAAAATCACACTCATGTCCTGAGTGATTTTTTGCCAAACAAAATAACCAAACTGATTGTTTTCCATGAGAATCTTCTAGGTCCTCCAGTAGAGAGGTTAGAATAAGGGTAACCTTTTTTCTGTAGTCTATTTTGGTAGAGGAGCCCTCCCCCAAAAAAGCTGTAAAAGGGCACTACTGGGGGAGCTAGTCTTTAAACCCAAAGAGTGGCGATCAAGTCCGAGTTTCGGACTGACGGAGTGAGAATTGGTGGGCAACCGTCGACAGAAGCTGACGCAACGGGTTCAGGGCCCGGGCGCTTGCGGCAGAGGCTGGCGATCTGGGCAGCAACCTGTCTGGTCAAAAAGCGCCAGGGGCTTCCGGCAAAACCAGCGAGGGTATGTGTCAAAACTAACCCACAAGGGGACCGCAGGTTTTAGTCATTGGGCATCTTGGGTACCTATTCTGGCTCACAGCCACAAGACACAAAAACAACACAAACACTGAGGACAAACAGAACGAGACCTTGTATCAACAACTCCAACCTGCCATACTGTGGATGGACAAAATCCTGCACCACTTTATAACCATGGGAAACCATTGTTTCTTGGTATTTTGCAGGGAAATCCTCCTTCCAGAGTTTCTTAGGTGGTGCGTTGCATGGATTTCGCAACCATCCACAGTATGAGCTTTTCTGAATGTGATATCCCAAATGCGCGCTCACGCAGTGCGAAGCCGATCACGCCCGTTTTGCGCGACGGGGTGTGTTGTCCGGATCTTTCAAACCCCTCACTGGGAGACTGTGGATGGACAACATCCGCTTCGCACCAGTTGGCATGGATACCACCCCATAAATGGGGTAAACCTCACTTCTTGAGTGGATGAGCCGACAAAAAGTCAGAACTTTGTATTTTATACCAAAATGGTCCAACCCAAAAACATGTTAAAGTCCAGCAAGTCAGCGAGTGAGACACCATCCACCAACTCGTGCGAAGCGGATTTTGTGTTCCCAAGGCTTGGAGCTGAGGATTAGCAAGCCAAGTTGCCTACCCTAGGCACCTTTGCACCATGATTGCCTCGTTTTTCTTGGGCGTTTTCCGTGGGTTGAAAGGGAAAGCAAAGGAACACCGAAGCCATTTTCGGGGGTGCCCCGAAAAAAAGAGAGAGGACAGACCCACATGGCTGTGGCTCAACAACATGTACCAACATGGCACCTTGGTAAACGGAACCAAGACTAAAACCTGCGGTTTGCCCTAGCTCTTTAATTTTGAGCCACAACCACATGTGGGTGTGGCTTACAATGAAACAGGAGGGGCAAACCGCAGGTTTTGGTCCATGTTTCCACTTACCAGGGCAACCCATTTTGGAATTCCGGTTTTTTGAGCCACAGCCATGTGCGTCCAAACCCCAGCGCAGATGACCAGACAAGTCTGCAGCCCTTGGCGCGCCTCTGCAGGGTTGGGCGCCGGCGGCTGGGAAGCGACCTGTCAAGTTACTCGGGCGACTATGGGGTGTCTCTCACACAGTAGATAGTAGTTGGCCCATTTTCTCCAAACAAGGCTACACAGAAGGGCCATTAATGGGATTCTTCTTTTTGCAAGCCTACACAAAATGCCGACCCCATGTGCGAAATCCATTCAATGCACCAGCGTTCAGAAACCTTGGTTTGGTGGCGGGTAGTTTCGTACAACGTAGCTTGGAAGTTAAACGACTTCTCACTGAGAACGTCACCGAAATTGCACACACTTCCAAGGACACCCTTGGCTGACAAGCCGACTTGACAAAGAGCGAAAAGATCGGGTCAGGGCAACCACGAAACTGACGGCGGCACTTGCAGCGGCCTGTCAGCTACACCCTGACGGGCGACTGGGGGCAGTTCAAGACCAGGTTCCTGACTACAGCCATTGCGCCCTTTGGCCGGAAAAAATAAAATGAGAAAAACGAAAAAAACCTGCAGCGCTGCAGCTGACTCCATCCTTTCCGCCCTTTTGACGAAGCCCCCTGCGTGGATGGCGTGCGGATGCCACGGACCGCCCACTTCGCGGAGCTCGGCGGGGCACGCGACCGACGCGCGCCCGCGGGACCGCGGAAAGCTGAGCGCCATGGATGAAGCCCCACTGGAAAATAGACCCACCGAAAGCCAACAAACACAAGACAGCACCCCCCCCCCCAAAAAAAAAAGGAAAAAAAGGAAAAAATAAAAGGAACAACAAAAACACACACACACACACACTCTGGCGGGGTCGCTGAAAGGAAAAGCCTGGCGCAGCTGCAAGGAGTCGGCGGCGGTCAAGCAGATACCTGGGTTGGCTTTCGCACTCGGGCCACAAACGAAGTCCAGGTCCTCGTGACAGATTGTGCGCCGTCGCGGCTTGGAACGAAGCCACCGGCAGCCGGACTGGGCATTGACCTTGATCCGCAGGAGCTTTGCTCCAAGAAGTCCCAAGCCACGCTTGCTACTGCAGCAAAGGATCTGAAGGCAATGCGCAGGGAGGGATGGGGCTTCATGGTTTCCAGGAAAAGCTGCGGCTGCCCGGCGTATATGGCATAGCCGTCAGGGCCGAGCATTCCGATCTGTCGCGCCGCACCTGCGCAAAAGCTTGGCAGTCACCACAAGCCGGAGCCCTCACTAAAACGTCTGACTGGCCGGGTCGCAAAGATAAACGGCTTTCAAGCCATGATCAGCAAGGCATCCGCCGCAAACGGCTGGCACGCATCCGACACCGCTCCAAAGACTGTCACGAAGGGGCCAGAGACTCCTATCCTGGAAATCACGAAGCCATTTGTTTGTTGGTATTCTCAGGGCAATCATCCTTCCAGGGTTTCTTAGGTGGTGCAGGATTTCGTCCATCCACAGTATGGCGACCATGTCTGCCACCTGAGTTGGCTGAATATCCAGTAGAGCAAGCCAGGACGGGCGCGCAGTTGCCCCCAGGAGTTCGCTGGACATACGTTGGGCATAGGTGACTTGTCAACAAAAAGCAGATTGATATGGCCATGGGTCAAAAGCCCGTCCCCCAGTGAACATCCCAATCCCCACTAAAATAGACTAAAATGGGTGGTGTACCTACCCCAACATGGTACCATTGGTGTTGACCCACAGCCATGTTCATTTGCAGTGGGGATAAATCGCTTGAAGGGTATCCTTCGCAGTGTTTATGCGGATCTAGAAAGAACTGAGCCCCCGTGGTTTCATGGTATCTTGGTGGGTGGCTCACCTTTGTGTTGAGGGTACCCCCTTTTTCGGTGGTAAACCGAAAGCACAAGGAACACAACTCTTTTTTTGTTGGGGGGGGGCACCCATATGCATCCCCCACGCGTGGCATCGGGAAGATTTCCACTTGACTTACTTCGAATATGTCTGGAGCAAATGGTGTACCCCCTTTGGGTTGCAAAAAATGGGGAACCAAAAGGAAACTGGCCGTTTTAGATTTTAGGGGCCAGTATTTTGAGAGACCCCCCATATTTCCAGTAGCGGCTTCCTTTCAAAACCAAGCGAGGAAACACAAAGATCTCCTTTAAGCAGATGGAAAATGATCACTCCCCATCTGGGTTCCCGCTTCGGAACCGCTGCGCTGGTCAAGGTGCTACCAGCATCTCCCAAGTAACATAAGTCTTGATGGCACAGTGGGCAGGTCTTGTTTTGAGGGTGCCGCTTTCACCTCGGTTTAAAGGGAAACCACAAGAAAACTCACCATTTTGCGGGATCCTCGCGATTTGGGCATGCTCCCACACACGGGCCGATCAATAAACCATGGGGGCCACCCATGGTTGATTTCGGTGTGGTTCAACCCCCAAACGGTTTCCGTTCGGTTTCCCAAACCCACACGGAGTCTGCCAGATTTACCCCGCACGCCCGCCTCCTCACTTCTCTCTGCATGGACTGTCAGCCAAACCGCCATGCCTCGGGAGGAGAAGCCTGCATGAGTGTCTCTTTTTGAGGGTGGCCTTTTTGGGTGGTCAAGGAAACCGAGGGGACACCAACCATTTTTGGGGTTCCCTGCTTTGGCCAGAAAACGCATCAGTCAACAAGAAAATACATAACTAATGAAGGGCCAACTAGCCACAAATGATCCAACTCACCGCGAGTTTAAGAATGGGGAATGACCTAATCCTTGGCACTGCATTCCGGGTTCAAATCCTGCTTCCTTGATTTTCTGAAGGGCAGAATTAATGTGCTGGATGAGTGACCTTCAGACAAGCAGAGTCCATAGGGTGGAAATCGCCAAGTTCAGGACCCTGACACTTCAACTCGATCGCCTTGTTCTTTGACTCGGCAAGTCGCTGCAAAGAAACACCAACTTGTCCTTAGGCAAGTGAAGGCTCGTCATGGGGCCCGACTCTTTCGTGCCCTGCATGCGCAGAACAAACAGCTTACCCTTCCTCCCATTAACATAGCTCCTGTGAGAGGGTACCTGGAAGATAAATTTCCTCAAGGGAGCCTCTGTCAGGCGCCATGTTAGTGGGAGGGTACAAAATGTGGGTTTCGACCTTTTTCGTGCCAAACTTCGACCATGGCCGGAAAAAAAAAAAAAAAAAAAAAAAAAAAAACACCCCCCCCCCAAAAAAAAAAAAACACAAACAAAAAAAACCTCGCGTCCCATGGCCTGCGACGGTCCGAAGGTTCATCGAGTCCACAAAGCTCGGGTCCCGCGCATTGCAAGAGGCTCACGTCCTCGCCGCGACTGTTTCGGGGCTTCGCGGAGGAAAAAAAAACGCCGACTGAGAGGTGTTTTTTCCTAAATTTTCACACAGGTTCAACGTCTCTGAAAACATGTATATTTTTATATAGGTGTGTCTGTCTTTTGCTGCGGAAAAAAACAACCTGTGCAACTTAGAGGCGAACCGAAGGAACACCACCATGTGTGGGGGGGCCTTAAAAAGCACACCCATATTTTGCGACTGCAGTGACAAAACAACCAAAACAACACACTCCGCAATACAGATCCCATCCGACCCCCGCGGCAGTCTCCAGCTCCCGAGCTCCGACGACAAACACACTTTCCAAGTACATGTTACGCGTGTCTTGCAAGCTGAAGTCATGCCTGCGAGCACCGCGACGCAAGACCTGTCAAGCTTTGCCATCTAACATGAACTCTGCGCGCGTTGTTTCCTGCCCCACACAAATCACGCTGAACGGCGCTGAGCTCTGCTCCGCCTTTCGACCATCCGGCTCCGAAAATGTTCGACATCATTCAACGGCCTGCGCTTTGAACTTCTCAAGGCTAGGGGCAAACAGGGGCCGTGAACGACGCCATGAAACGGCGCGACGTGAGTGAACAAGTGGAAAAAAAGCCAAAGCGGTAAGCGTGAACAAATTGAAGAAAGATGCAATAAATTAGTAAACGAGAAGTGATCTATGTGAACATTCGAACAAAGGAGCAAGAGTGGGAAGAGTGGAAAACGTGAAAAGCGTGAAAGCCATGCAAACAATGAAACAGTGGAAAGTGGAAAGTGTGCAACATGTACAAAGAAGAAGCAACAAAGCGAGAACGAATGCAAGAAGCATGAACAAGTGGAAACGTGGCACGCGATAACAACATGTGAGAAACAGTTCAAGAATAAGACTGGGTTGGTTCAATACCTACCTGAGCAAAAGGTCGATCACCATTTGTAGGTTTATTGGAAAAGCCATTCAAAAGCTCTCCAGGGCGATTCAGTCACACCAAAGACTAGCGAAAATAAGGAGGCTTTGTTGGAATAAACCTCTCGCCCAGGATTCCGAAAAAAGATAGTTGCTTCTCCAGGTTATGCTTCTCAGAAGGCTTTCCAATGGAAAGCCAAAAGGAAAGCCACCATGCAACATCACCCCAAAAAGGAGCCCGCTTTAGGCTGGCCAGCAAGGTGATGTTGAAACCAACCCAAGGGGAAATGTGGGAATGTAGAATCAAATCACTACACTCTGTCTCTCTTTCTCTCTTTCTCCCTCTCTCCCTCCCCTCCCCTCCCCTCCCCTCCCCTTCCCCTCCTTCCCTCCCCTCCCCTCCCCTCCCCTCCCCCCCCCCCCCACCCCGCAGCTCCTGGAAGGCAGACGCCACCACAGCCAGGCGCGGCTGCGCGCGTCGCAGCGCCTGCTGCAGCAAACCTCGGCTGCCCAAAAGCCCTTCGAGCGCCCCAGGCCAATTCCGCGGGGACAACAGCTGGGCACTCATCTTCTTGGTTGCTGTTGACCCCCCGCAAAAAAGCTTAGCTTCACTCTTTGGGAGTTTAGTGGAAAGCCCCTTGATTTCCAAAAAAGTTAAAGTCTAAAGATCCAACCCAATAGCAGTCAAGTCTTCTCCCCTTTGCTTAAGTCTATTGACTTCCTATTAAAATCTGGGATTACACCCTAGGGAAACTACCCGAAACGAACCAAAATAAACCCAAATAACTTCCCTTTTCGCCTAAGCGCCCCCTGGAAAAACATATTTCAACATGTCCGGTAGTGATAGATTCCCTTTACAACCAGCAAGGGAGAACAATATATTATTATAAGGGAATGGAAGCTCGTTTTTTTCTAGTTGATTTACTCTCCAGCAATCAACATGGAACCTGACAGGGGGTTGCTTTAAAAGCAGCACGGTCTTCCAGGACACGTCCTTTAAAGCGGCCCACCCTATCCAAACAAAGTTGAGAATATGGTTTGCACCCATGGGTTTGGGTTACAAACGCAAGTCATTTTGACCATTCATGTACACGTGTCTTGGACAAGTGTTGGATGCCGGTGAGGGCTCGGTTGCTTTCTGTTCCCCTGCTAAAAGTTTAACTTTGAGTGGTTTAACGCAAAACCCATTAGCTGGCAAAAAGTTAAAGTCCTAACGTCCAAGCAACATGCACCAAAGATTAGTTTGGCCCTTTATATTACCTTGTTGCAGGGCTTGGGGGAAAACCACGCCAAGTTCCCCGCACCACCGCGCGCTCCAAAATCGGGAAGCCCTCAATAAATCCTATTGTCTAAGATGGTGTCCACTACTTTCCAGGGATTGATGGGCGAATATACCCCTCTTCCGTGAGTGGCTGGGGGGAAATCTAATCACTGCACAGGAATTGTCATGTTCAGATTCTCTTTCATATGGCCATGAACTTTAAATAGGGAAACTCCCTCAAAAGTGGTCAGTGGACAGACTTACCCGGAATTTGATGTCCACCAAAGGTCCGAGACCCATGATAAACTCTACTCCGATATAAGTCTGTCTTTTTGTTGGGTACACCTTTTTGCTTGGCTTTAAGGGCACACCAAGAGGAAAACCTTAGTTGGGGTCCGATTCCTATTTTGACACGTACCCGAATTGAGTCCACCCTAATATTGACCCCATATTAATCAGTCCCAATTTACTAATTCGGGGGGTGTTTCCCTCCAAAAGTGGTCTGATTCTCACTCACCCAGGGAAAAGCACCCCCCTATGAAACTGGTTGGTTGATGAAACTATGGTGCAAACACTACCCAGAGAGGAAAAAAACCCAGATTTTTCTTGGGGCACGATTCCTATTTTCAAACATACCCAAATTGAGTCTACCCCAGTGCATCCCAGTTACCAGTATAGTAAGTAACTGGATATTTGCTTCTTTTTTTTCTCAGTTGTTCAGTGACCCTGGGAAAAAAAGGGAACCCTTTTTGGGGAAAAGCATTTTTAGTGGGGCAGCCCCCCCCCCCAAAAAAAAAAGGGGAAAAATAATTGGTGCCACTGAACAACTGAGTGTTCTTAAAGGGTGGTTCCCTTGGTTCCCTGTTCCACGGGTTGGATCTGGATCGCCAAGACACCCCAGCCGGAGCAGCCCCGTTGCAGGAAACCCATGGCATCCGAAGCCTCCACTTCCTCGCCAGGAGGGTCGACTCATCGAAGCCATGTCTTCGCTCCAGTTGGCCTCTTTGGCAAGCCACTTAGCTGCGAAAAAGAAGCTCTGGAATAGAACATGTCCATCCCAGCACCCCCTTTACCACAGGTGTTCCCATGTTCAAAACCCGAAGTACTGTTCAAAAAGCAGTCGTTCGGGGCGCGTTGGCCGGCGTTTGGCTTCCTTTTGGGGATGAACATGCCTTGTGGGCCATGCGCCAGCAACCCCAAAACCCCCAAGCCCCCAAAGCCCCCAACATCCCCAAAATCAAACAAAAACTCAAAAATGTCCAAATCCCCCAAAAAGACAAAATCTTCAAAAAACAAAATCCCCAAAAAGTCAAACAAAACACACACACACAGAAAAAACACACACACACAAATACAAACACAAACACAAACACAAACACACACACAAAACACAAAACACAGAACACAAAACACAAAACACAAAACACACAACACAACACACAAAGCACAATGCACAAAACACAAAACACAAAACACAAAACACAAAACACAAAACACACAACACACAACACAAAACACAAAACACAAAACACAAAACACAACACACAACACACAAAACACAACACACAACACACAACACACAAAACACAAAACACAAAACACAAAACACAAAACCAAAAACAAAACAAAACAACAAAGCACCCGACACCGGATCCACCCTTTTGCGCCCATCGATTCTTCAGGTCCTGCGTGCGTGCCATGCGCTTGGCGCGCTCTCCGCGCTCTTCTTCACGCCCCGGCTCCTCAAGTGCACAAAACGCGCCCCGCAAGAAAAAAGAAAAAAGAAAAAAAACAAACGAACAAAAACGCCAGGTCCGACTCAAACAACGGGTGCTCGCAAAAGGGACACACGAAAGCTAAAGGGCTCTATACATAGGCGCCTAAAAGCCGGAACATATACACATAGATATATAACAGAATAGGATACATATATTAAATATGTGTATGTATGTTTGTCTACACGTATATGTTGTCCTTTTGGGACTTTCACATCAACGTCCGCCAATTTGAAGTTGCCTGGAATACTCCCCTGCAAATTAACAGAAGGAATCTTAAAACCGGAGTTTGATTCCCACAAGGAAATTCCGGAATAAACATGATTGGTTGTGTCCATGCTAATCCGCAGGGGAGTAGGTGAGTTGCCAAGTCGGTTGCATACAGAGTAAGCCCTGCCTAGTGGCACTTACTAGATAGGCTTACTGAGCCCAATTGATACACAAGGGTGAAACTAGACGGCATAATTTCCGTTGTCTATAAGGCGGATGAAATGAACCTGGAAAACTTGTATGGAAATGTGACATCTACTTTCACTCAACTGTAAGCCCCTTGAGTGGGTCGTATGTTGGGTAAGTCCTACGGGGACTTGCTTAGTAACCACTGACTAGCATGTTTGGTCATCCAAGAATGGTGGGATGTCAGTTGGCACGTCCCTTGTATTTATAACCGTTGCTGTTCTTGTTCCTGCCATACAATATCAGTTTGCAATTGTTGGAGAATAATCTGTGATTGTTAAACACACACACACACACGGAAAAATCCAACCTTATGCAAAATATAACCTTGTTGTTCTTGTTTCTGCCATATATGTTTCATCTATTGGGAAATAATATTGTTTCAGACAATATGAGGTTCCAACCTTATGCAACATATAACATGGTTGTTCTTGTTTCTGCCATGTCGGATTGAAATTATTGGCGAATAATATGTGTAGTTCAACACATTGACATGTGAAATTGTAAGCTTATACAAAACTCCAGAAAGCCGATCCAAAAGCCTATCTAGAAAACGATTTGGATGGGGCGAATCTGTGGATCCACCTCTGCAAGATATTGAAAGAGTACTAAAAGAGCTCTAAAAACGAATCAGATCAGGGAAAAAAAAGGTGACCTCCGCGACAAGCGCATCCGAACCGGTTTCTGGAATCTAAGTGGATCTTGACATCAACAAGTACAGCCACGAAAGTTCGAGGGAAAGAAGGCGCCGGGGCCGAATGCGTGCCCTAGAATCTGGGAAAGTACACCCATAACTACAGTTGCTGCTCAAAGAAACTAAAAATGGTTGCACAAAATAAACGCAGGGCCTCTTCGAGCTGATTTTGGCCCGTCCATGGATGTGAACCCAACAATGTGCCGGAAACAAAGACAACTTTACTGACCTCACTACCCTTGGATGTTGAAATTGGGCCCTATTGGATTGGATGGTTACAGATCGCCTGAAGACCATTTTTGTCACACAAAGAGATTTGGTAGCCACCAGAAGGGCGATTGAGCGACAAACCTCCTCTGAGGTGTCCGGGATCCCGACTAAACACGTGCCAAACAAAATGAAAGAATCTCAGTTGAAGTGACCCTGGAAAAAAATGGAACCCTTTTTTGGGGCTTGGACCATTTTAGTGGGGCAGCCACCAAAGAAAAAGTTGGAAAAAGAATTGGAGCAACTGAACAACTGAGGAATGGGAACCCGAAGGGGGGAACCACAGAACTGGGCTGTCCTCAGATCCGCTCAAAGATTTTCACTTTTAGTGGTTTAAATATGGAAATCCCCCCCAAAAAAAACGAAAATGTCTCACTTTTGCTGGCTTAAATATGGACATCCTCCCAAAAAAACACGAACATGTCTCGCTTTTGCTGGCTTAAAGATTTTGAAATCAAAAAACAACAAAAACACTAAAAGGCTAAAACGGGCAGGGAACCGGATGGCTGGTTCACCAAGAGCCACCTCCAGCCGTTCGACTGGAGACATCCGAACTCGGCGGGCCAGTGAGATCGCCTCCTGGGCAGCGATGCAGTTGGCCAGGATCTGCAAATGGCCTCAGGGAGGCTTCGGGACCCCACGAAAATCGACAGAACCAAGTTGACCCGAGAAAAAAAAAAGTTGGTACCAACTGATTCTATCTCAAATCTGGAGGACCTAGTGGGCAAATTCGAGGTGGTTCTAGCTGGTTTCATAGGGTTCATACTGTGGGTGGACAACATCCATTTCGCACCACTTTGAAACTGGGGGGAATCATTAGTTTGTTGCTATTTATATGGAAATCATTCCGAAACCAGGGTTTCTCAGGCGTTGCAGGATTTTGTCCATCCAAAGTAGGGCACCATGAATTCCCTAAAATTCCTTGCCCCCATTAAAAGAAAGGCCTGGGGACCCCATTTGAATGACAATCCTTAGGTAAACAGAGATGGCTATATGAGCCCCCGTTGCTTCAATGGATTGAATCCCAGGGTCCACCAAAGCTTCTTGGGATCTTTCGGGAGGCCAAAAAAAGGTGGTCTGGGTCTGTGTCTGGTTTCAAGGGAAAACTTAGATATATGGCACAACTACTTGGATGCTCGATTCGCCAAGTTAGAAAGTGGTGAGCCACCTGGGATATAACCTGCTTTTGAGTCATTGGTGCCGGTCGTAAGTAGGTTATGTTTTAGGTGGCTAACCACCTACGAACTTGGCCGAGCATCCAAGTACCAACTTTGGGTGGGGCACCCTCGCCCGAGAATTCGCTCGCAAGCCGCCGAGTAGCTCTGCAGCGGCACCTCGGTGAAGTAGCCGCCCACGATGTCCAGCACGGTGTCCGCAGGGCACTGCTGCAGGTCGCTCTCCTAATCTTTGGCAGCCAATTGAAATTTGGGTGTGTCCGTTTTTTGAGGGCACTCCCTAAAAAATGACGGACCCATTTCAGACCAAGCAGCCATTGCCATTTGGCTGTCATTCTTGAGGGTACCGCCTTTTTTGGTTGTTTTAAAGGGAAACCAGGAGGAACACCGAAGCCAGTTTGGGGGTATGGCAAGAAGACAGACCCATTTTACGAATTTTTGGTGTAACCAATTGGGTCCCTTCGCCACGACTAGAACTACATTATACGCATGGTCCAATTCGGAACCACCCTTTCAGGGGACCGATTCCTATTTTGATCGCACCCCCTATTTTGGGCAAACGATTTTTCACCGAAGGCAGCGAACCCCTATCGTAAAAGCAACCTTCATGGGTGTCGTCGCACCCCCGAAACAGGTGACGACACGAGAGCAGCTGCCCAAGAGAAAGCAGGCGCCTTTTTTTTTGTGTTTTCTTTTTTTTCTTCTTTTTTTTTCTTTTTCGGACGCTCTTTGTTTGACATGAACAGCATGCAAGCAGCAAGCAACTTGAAGCGGAACACAAAAAACCAAAAACCAGCAACGTCACGACAGGAAGATCATCTAAAGCTGGCCAGAAAGGTGATGCTAAGAGCAAAAAACGGGAAATACCATAGCGACCTCTGGATTTTCCGGCTCTTTGTTTGAGATGGACGGTGTGCAGCTAAGCAACTTGAAACACCAGAAACACCTACTAATGGGAAAGGGCAGATTTAGTTCAAATTTCAATGCGCCAATCAGACGCGGCCCAGGCACCTGCCCAGCTGCCCAGCCCCGTTCCGCCCATTTTGGAGTGGGAGTTGATGTTGACCCCAAGAAACAAACCCAAGGGGGTGTTCCACAAGCCCAAGAAACAAGTGGGTTCCCATCAAGGTGAAGTCATTGAAGTCCTTTTGCCTTGGAATCCCAAGTTGATGTCCCAAAGTCCACAATCCCAAGTCGTTGATGTCGTCAATTTGGCCCGTGCTCCCCTTCCGATTCTTCAGAGTCTATCAGATCCGAGAACCAAAACACCCTCATGTCTCGCCCAAATGAGGCTTTCACAACGAAATCTGCTCAGCTTCCGATGGCTTTCGCTGATTGAAATACAAGGAAAGACCGCAAGCGAAGTAGATTTTGACCATCCGCAGTAGCTCAGAACATGTTTCAATTCCAAAAAGTCCTCTCGAAATCTGAACCAAGCAAACACGTGCGGTCTGAAGCAGTTTGTGCAGGGTTCCTTACCATAAACAAGAACTCAAACAGGAGACTAAGGCTTGCAGTTAGCAACTCTGAAGTAGTTGATCACTGTTGCGACGGTCGCCTGGTATCAAACACGGCTTTTGCCATTTTCCTTCTCAAGTCCTACTCTTCCCCTATTCACTCAACGCAACCGTGTCCAAATGATGTATTTTGATGGTGCATTGTGTTGGCAAAAGGCAGCTCGCATCCTGAAAGTGAAGAACTTTCAGGTGAGCCAGTAACGAAAAGAACTATGTAGACGCGTAGATGATTTCTCCAAGCTGTCCAAGATTCATGGAACTCAACCGATTGATCGTGAATCGCAGTCATTGAAAGCTTTCTTGCCTCCGCAGCTCCACCACAAATGTTGGTGTGACAACAATTTGGATGTTCATGTTCATTTGAAACAAAAAACTTACCAATTCCTGTGGAGACAAAGTTTGGGAACTTCTTCGCCTAATGCTTTGTTGGCAGCATTGGCGAAATTGTTGCGCAGTTAGCCGAACGAAGTAGCTTTGCATGTTGATGCCTGCCACGCTGCGAGCGAAATGAGCAAAACCGCGACGGCTCCGAAAACATGCAAACAAGGCTTAGTCTTTTTACTTAACCAGAAGCCTAGGAGTTGAAACTAAGCGCATTTTGGTGTATGCCGCAAGAGCTTTTCTGCCGAGCTGCGTAGAGGAACATGACCCAGTCATTGTTGCGCGCAAGCTCGTGCAGCAAGGTGAGAGACCTGAAAGTTGTTGACATAAGTCAGCTTTTTGCTTGTGCTCCCCCCCATTTCAGGGTCCCTGTATTTCTCAGTACCCACCCTTCAAGGAAATTCACGGAAACAGTATAAGGGACTCCCCCCCCATTTTGCCCGGGCACTTTTTACTACAGTTCCCAAACTGGAAAAAACACAAAAAACAGCTGGCATCCCCAACAGAACTGGACCCGAATCTGCTGCTCCACCCCATGTTCGTGGACGGGAGGGTACAAAGGATGGTTCTTGGGGTCATTTCCTGACTCTGGACAGTTCAGGTTCTCAACCATGTTGAGGTGATTGGTGTCCGCGTTTACAGCCAAGGAGTTCTTGGACTGAGTTTTGGTTTCTTTGAAACTCTCAAATAGGGACTTGTATTATGCTTGCTTTAGGGCCCAGGTGTTTGCGTGGGGCTGGGAAGCCCATTTCCTCTCAGGGGTTCAACTTGGCAACCAAAAGCTGATGCTTCAAACCGCCCCGTGGGCCTCCCTTAATTGGAAGTACGAGGACTGCCACAAACCCCGGAGAAAAAGAAGACAAACGCCAACTAATAACAACTAAATGCGGAATTCACTTGGGGCATTTTAAAACCTCATTTGGCCATGATTGGAGTCTGTACAATACTGTGGACGGACGAAACTCTTCACCACTTTGCAACCATGGTTCAAACAATTGTTTGTTTGTATTTTCCTGGGGAATCGCATACTTCCAGGGTTTCTGAACGGTGCGAAATGGATTTCGCAACCATCATCAGTATTATTGATAACTACTCAGACCTTCAAATACGGGCATGGGAATCTAGCAAGACTCCACCAACCTGGTTCCAGGTATTGGCAAGGGATCGGTAAGGTCGAAATGGTGAGGCTGATACCTACATTGCCCACGCAACAAGCTAGCTTTTCTCTGAAAACCAGCTAACAACATGAAACGCCAACCAGGGTTGGCAAAATGGGAACTCCCCCTCCTGGATATGCTAGTTGAGGGAGGCTAAACGAATCGTTCCACTGAGCAAAGCTTAGCGCTTTTTCAGGGGAGGTCTTGCCTTCTATGAAGCAACAGGGCGCAAACAACCCAAACTCCCTCGAAGCACTTGGAATGGAGCGCTTGGGTTTGCAAACAGGGCTCACCATGTTTCCCTCCCCTGACTGAGTGGATTGAAACTTCTCATTTGAAGGTTGATCAATATTCCTGGCCCTGAAATGACCACGGGCAACTTTTCTCGTTTGGTACGGAAAGTCAAATATTCGTTTAGTTTGCTTGGTCATCTCATGTTCCACGGACATTTTGATCACCCCCATTTACCAAAATTGTCTTCTCCAACCCGAGTCAGGCCAGTGGTCACTTCACGTGAGGGCTACTCTAAAGTACACACATTGAGGAGACCCCAGTTTAAGCAAGTAAGGAAAGGAGCAAGCCCCCCATACTATAGCAAGCAGAAGCACTGCCCGCAAAAACAACAAAAACAAACACAAAACACACAAAAAAAACACCGAACGAAACCTCCCGCCTAAGACAAATATTTGTTGGGGAGACCTCCGGCTTGGACCGAAACGCTTCGAGCCGAGCGCGTCGATTCGAGCGCGTCCTCGCCCCGCCTCGGCAAGGAGTGCACGCGGCAGAAGAGCGCCACGAGGTGCCAAGGCAAGTCGTAGCCCAGCGCCTGACGAGTCACGAGCGGCGAGGAGAGGAGGGGTGGGGTGGGTTCATGGGCTCATCGGTGGATGAAATCCATGCACCGCACCACTTGGAACCATAGGAAGCCATGGTTTCTTGGTATTTACAAGGGGAATCATCATTCCAGGGTTTCTTAGGTGGTGTAGGTTTTTAAGCCACGCCATATGGGTGTGGCTCAAAATTAAACGATCGGAGGGGCAAACCGCGGGTTTTGAAGTCCATGTGTCCACTTACCAGGGCAAGCCATTTTGGGTACCGTTTTTTTGAGCCACAGCCATAGGGCCATGGGTCAAAAGCCAAAGCCCGTACCCCCAGTGAACGGGACCGATTCAATCCAACCACTAAAATAGGTCCTTAGCTGGGTGGTGAATTTACCTACCCCAAAATGGGATGGTTTTGACCCACCGCCATATCTTCAGCAGACTATGGTCAACCCGAACCCCCGGCCAATGCCTCCCACCGACATGGGAAGGTTCCGGAAGGCCTCTGATGGAACCAAGTCGTCCAAAAGGGGTCCGTTCGGGAGCTGCCATGTTGGTCTGGGTAGACGGGAAACCTCTCCAAACAAAGGACTGGGCACCATGTGACTCGCCATTGTGAGATGTTGGCAAAAGGAATGACCCCAGTTGGAATTGTCAATTTCATGAATGACCACACCAGGCATTGAGTTGTTGATAACCCCAGTCAGTAAGTCCTATAGTACGACCCAGTCATGGTATTGATAAATAGACAATCGTTGCCCATTTGCTCGAACATCCAGTGAGCTTTACCCTTGAAAACCAACAGGTAAACAATACAAGTCAGCATTTTCGGGACTCAAGCTTTCTGAAAGTCGTCCGAGATTGGACCCGGGCTGACGTTGACAACCTCTTTAAGCAGTCGAAACGGGCCTAGGTGGGTGGTTCTCAAAATTCGGGACCGCTCGAGGTGGCTTGTGTTTTTTCTTTTTTTTTCCCCCCCACTAAAACCATCCAAACAATGGACCGCTATTTTGAGAAACACCCGTCCGCCGGAAATTCAGAGGACTTCCAAGGTCACAGGCCCCAAGGGGCCCTTAGAACCCCAGAAAGCTTAAAGCCACAATCATGAAATTCCCCAACGATCAAGTTGGTGCCATTCGGCTCAACTATCTCCTCCAGTAGAGAGGTTAGAATAAGGGTACCAACTTTTTTCCGTAGTCTATTTTAGTAGGGGAACCCTCCCCCAAAAGGGATAAAAGGGCACTTCTGGGGGACCTAGTCAAGACCGCAAACTTGCCATCTCAAAGCGCCTGGATGGACGCTGTGGGTGCGGAAGGGTGTGGATCCAAAGCCCAGGTCGACCTCAAGGTGCAGCAGCTTTCTGCACCGAATGGCTCAAACAAAAACGCCCAGTGACATCATTTCGACCAATTCTAGGGGACACTTCCATGTCCATTCTTTCCAGGGATCCGGATCTTTCAGAAAACCATCAGAACGGGGAAACAGCTGGTTTTTGACAAGTGGCATGGGTCAAAAGCCAAATCGTACCCGCAGTGACGTCCCAATCCCCACCGAAATAGACTAAAATGGGTGTGCACTACCCCAAAATGGTACCATTGGTTTTGACCCACAGCCATTTCAACCATGGCAACGTGTTGGTGTTTCATAGCCGGCTTCAAGCTTTGCTGTTTTTTGAGGGCTCTTATTTTGACACCTACCCAGTTGATGAAGCTTACCAACCCGAAACAGAATCATGCAATGATTACCAGGTAACCTGTTCAAAAAGTGGAGCTCCTTGTCTTTGGCACAAACCTTGCTCCAGGAGGGTGCCTTAGCCGAAGAATTCCACACCACAGTCCGATCCAGCGGGAATGTTTGGCCTAACCCAAAGGCTCCGATCGGCTTTGGCTTTCAATGGAAGACCCTCCCCGAAGCATTCACCCCGGGAATGGGTGGGGACCCGGTCTCACCATGTTTGAAGGCCCATCACTCGAATTGGAGCCTCTGGGAAAGGGACTTCTGACCTAACTTTGGGAACATTGACCCGAAGGGACGCCCAGACGACCCAAACCCTTGTGAGTCGTCAAAAAAGTCCAACTGAGCAAAAGCCCCAACCTCGGTGTGTTAACCCATGACAGACTTCAAGCACGCTTTTTTAAATTTGGTTGACGTTGGAAGGGGAGCAAAAATATGTTTGTTAGCAGTTAAGTGGGGATTTCCCCACTAAACCACAATAAGCAAAAATGTAAAATGTTTCACAACAACAACCATGTTTAGGGTATTTTTTGGAAATTCCTGGCCTTGTTTTCTATGGTAGATGCGGGATACATCTTTCTATCTTCAGAGGTGCAACATCATCTGCAAAAAGTGGGCGGGTGATTGCGGGCGTAGGTACATGCGCCAAACCTGGGCACCGGAGAACAGGTTGCAGGGCTGAAACGGACCCCCCCTCCCCCCACAATGGCCAAACGATGCTAAACAGTCTTCCTCTGAGTTTCCTTTGAAAACCAACCGAGGCAACGGACCCCCCCAAAGAAGCCTCGGGTTTCCTCTGGGTTTCCCCTTCAAAACCCAACCAAAAACCAAACAAGTCGGATACCAACTCAACAAAAAAAGATGACCAAGCCATTTTGTTTTCCTCCTGGTTTCCCTCTAACAACCACAAAACAAGTCGGGTAACAACTAAAACCACCCTCCCCCAAAATGACCTCGGTTTTCCGCTGGGTTTCCCATTCAAAACCCACCAAAGACTAAAAAAAGTCGGGTACCCACTAAAAAACACTGATGACCGAGCCAATCGGTTCTCCTCCTGGTTTCCCTCCAACAACCGCAAAAAAAGTCGGGTACCAACTCATAAAAACGCCTCGGTTTTCCTCTGGGTTTCCCATTAAAACCCCACCAAAAAAGTCGGGTACCAATTCATCAACTCCCCCCCCCCCCCCACACCCCTAAAAAACAGACCAAAACGGTGTTCCTCTGGTTTCCCTTAAAAAACCACCAAACAAGTCGGCCACCAACCCAAAACTTGTCCTCTGGGTTTCTCATTAAAACCCCCAAGAAAAACCAAAAAATCGACGCTCGATCTCGGACTCTGAGAGTCCGAGTGGCTCCTCGAGCATGCGCAGGGCATTCAGCAGATGCGGGGAAATGATCGCCGCCTCCGCGGCCGCGCTGGCGGAGGCGTCCTGAGCGAGCCACACACAACACGCGCACACGCGCGTGCGCATGCGCGGCCAGGCGGCCGGGCTGGGCGGTTCAAAATGGTTTGGGTTGGCCAACCCTCCGTAAACCCTACAGGAAAGCCACAAAGGGGCCCGGTTCCTTGCGTAAGCCCAGGTAAGGAATGGGAGGATTACCTTTGAACAGCCTCGCTTGGAGCGCCAAGGGTTTTATGGGCGGCAACTGGGTGTCTGAAAAAAACATCCGGAACAGAAGTTGTGGTCCTTTCTGGCTTTTCCGCAAAAAGGGTTCAGCGGATGGGGGGTGGGGGGTGGGGGGGGGAAATGAAAATGTCTTCTTGGGGTGGGGGGGGGGGAACATTGTAGGTTCGGCGCAAACGCATGTGCGCTTGCAAATGCACGGTGAAGATCCGCCAGCTCAAGCACGAGTACACAAACGCACACGCGCGCACGCGCACGTGCCCACGCAAAACGCAACAACATCGCCCACTTTGGGTTCCGGTTTTGGGTTGTGTTGGAATAGGGTTTTTTGGTTGGTCAAGGGTAAACAAAAAGAAAAGGTCAACAAGTTGGTTTTGGGCTTAGCGGAAGAACCTAGATAGCCAAGTTGCGATCGTTGCTTTAAGTCAATGTTGCTGCCACGCAAACACTTCCATGACGCTCTTTCTAATGACTGCATGCCCCTTGTTCGCGTGAAGCAAGTTCAAACGCACACACTTTCCACAAGAAGTTTAGCTCAGTTGCCCAAAGGACTCAGAAACCAAAAGATGACCTTTACTAAAAATAGACCAAACTAGGAAAACCAAAAGGTTAAAAGGTCGGGTTTGAACAACTGAGTTAGAATACGCTGAGCCACAGCCAAGCTCGCGGAGCTCATGCGCGCGTGCGCCCGTCAAAGCCTCCCGCAACCTTGGCCCTTGGATGCCCTTGCAGCGAGTTGAAACCCTCCATTTGCGTTTAGAGCTCCAAGAAAAAATAAGAGTATGTCCAAAAATTGATTTCGTATAAAACCAACAGGGGAAGTCAGTCAAACATATTCTTAAGCACATGGAAGAAACTAGTGCCATCAAAGCATGGCTGTCCCTGGATGGCGAAGTGGTTGTAATTCTGAAGACGCTTTCTCTGGAAAAGTGCCGCGGCGAGCGTGCGTTTTTGATGAAGTCCCCCTAGCGCGTGACTTTCAAGTCTGGAAAGACCGTGCCTGCCTGCGTTTAGCAAACATGCAACGCATGTAGAACTCTAGCAGTATTGAAATGTAGCAATGTCTAGGGCGAAAAAGAAGAGGGGCTCCGCGAGCATGTGTAGATGCTTCTGTCAGCGGAAGCTGGGCCGTTTGAGCTTCCACTCTTCTTGACAGAACCATCAAAATCTACTGCGCCAGCCAGCGTTTCGATACTTCAGCCTAGAAACAAATCAGCGCTCGGAATCTTGCGAGCGCGTGACCATTTTACCCCTTGAAACCAACCAACAGATCGGTGTCGCTGGTGGTCCTCCTCTTGGTTGCCCATTCAAAGCAACCAAAAGGGCTGTTTTACCTAAAATACATACCCTCTTTCCAACAATCATGGCATTGGACGATCGGGGGAGCCCCTCCAAAAGCAAATTCTGGTCTTTCACTCCGATCGTCTATTGGAGGGAGGCCAGAATTACCTGAGCGTTTGGGGTCTTTTGGGCGTATTCTTGATGGTGCTCAGTCGGGAATGTGGGAATGAACTCAGAGTTTCCCAAATAAAGGAAACCACCACCAGCTTAAGGGATGGTTTTTCTTGGGGTCATCCCTGCCAAACAAATTCCCCTATGGTTTCCTTGAAGTTCCCTTCCGGTTCATTTCCCGATTCCCTACTGAGCGCCAGCAAGACATTTTGGGTGTTTTGGGCATTCCCCAAATTCATTCCCCCAGTCCCAGTCCCTATCCGCCAGATCTTTTGGGGCGTTTTTTGTTGTGTGTGTTTTCCTCCGTTTTTTTGTGGTTCTCCTTTTTTTTTCCGGGTCCTCGGTGTCGGGGAAGCTCATGAAGAGTTGGATCACCGAGGCCGCGCTGGCGCGGCCCTCTTTGGGCCCTCGGCCCACCGTGTGGGCGTAGATCCGCTTCGCGGCCTCAAAAGCGGAAGCGGATTCGGAAGCCGCGGAAGCGGAGTCGGAAGCGGCTTCGGAAAGCTAAAGCGCTTGGCTTTTTTGTTTGTTTTTGTTTGCTTCAGCTTGGGGCTGTGTGTGTGTGTGTGTGGGTGGGTGGGTGGGTGCGTGCGGGTGCGGGTGCGGGTGCGGGTGCGGGTGCAGGTGCGGAGTGCGGGTGGGTGCGTGCGCGGGTGGGGGTGTGGTGCGGGGTGCGGTGCGGTGCGGGGGCGGGTGGGTGCGGGTGCGGTGGGTGCGGGTGCGGGTGCGGGTGCGGGTGCGTGGTGCGTGCCGGGTGGGTGCGGGTGCGAGGTGCGTGCGTGGATGCGGGAGCGGGTGCGGGTGTGCATGTGGGTGTGCGGGTGCGAGGTGCGAGTGCGAGTGGTGCGGGTGTGCGGGTCGGGGTGCTGGGTGTGCGGGTGTGCGGGTGTGCGGGTGGTGTCGGTTGCGGTGTCGGTGTGAGTGTGCTGGAGTGCGGGTGCGCGTGCGGAGTGTGGCGGAGTGTGTGGAGTGTGCGGGTGTGCGGGTGTGTGTGTGTGCTTGGTGTGTGTGGTGCGGGTGTGCGGTGTGCGGAGTGGGTGTGGGGGGGGTGTGGGGGTGTGTGTGGGGGTGTGTGTGGGGTGTGGGGTGTGTGTGGGGTGTGGGGTGTGTGGGGGTGTGGGGGTGTGGGGGTGTGGGGGTGGGGTGGGGAGTGGGGGTGTGGGGGTGTGGGGGTGTGGGGGTGGGGGTGTGGGGGGTGTGGGGGTGTGGGGTGTGTGGGGTGTGGGGTGGGGGTGTGGGGGTGTGGGGGTGTGGGGGTGTGTGGGGTGTGGGGGTGTGGTGTGTGTGTGGGGTGTGTGGGGTGTGTGTGTGGTGTGGGTGTGGGTGTGTGGGTGTGTGGGTGTGTGTGGTGGGTGTGGGTGTGGGGGTGTGTGGGTGTGTGGGGTGTGTGTGGGTGTGGGGGTGGGAATGGTGGGTGTGAGGTGTGTGTGGGTGTGTGGGTGTGTGGGTGTGTGGTGATGCGGGGTGTGTGGGTGTGGGTGTGTGGGTGTGTGGGTGTGGGTGTGTGGGGCATGGGTGTGGGTGTGTGTGTGGGTGTGTGGGTGTGTGGTGTGTGCTATTAGTGTGTGGGTGGTATGTGTGGGGTGTGTGTGTGTGTGTGGTGTGTGGTGTGTCGTGTATAGTGTGTGTGTGTGTGTGTGTGTGTGTGAGTGTGTGGTGCAGTGTGTGGGTGTGTGTGTGTGTGGTGTGTGTGGGTGTGTGTGTGTGTGGGTGTGTGTGTATGTGTGTGTGTGTGTGTAGTGTGTGTGTGTGTGTGTGTGTGTGTGTGTGTGTGTATGTGTGTGTGTGTGTGTGTGTATGTGTGTGTGATGTGTGTGTGTGTGTGTGTGTGTGTGTGTGCATGTGTGTGTGTGTGTGTGTGTTTTGGGCTCCCAAATCAGCTGTTTTTTTTTTTTTTTTTTCGGGTGTTTTTTTTTCTTCGGCGGCCTCCCAAAAACCACCAGGTCACCGGTTTTGGGTTTTGGGCTCACTTCCTGAGTTCTTGGCAAAGAAAGAGTTTGGACTTCTTTTGAACCATCAACTCAGGGAAATCCAAGGCTTAAGTTTGGGCCTCCCAAACAGGGCTGAGTCACCGGAGTTCCCCAATAGTTGATGAATTTTTGGGTGATGTCCATTAAAATGATCGCCACTTTTGGAGTCCAAAAAGGAATGTAGAGGAAACCCTGAACCACGTGATTGATTTGGGTCCACGCACTTTGGGGTCCGTCAGGTTGGTGTTGATTCATCCCGACTGTTTTTGGGCCCTCCAAATGGGTTGTTGTTGAGGGCCCTTGAGGGGTCGGGGTTCTCCATTGGAGTGTCCGGGGGTCTGCATTGGAGGGGTCATGACCCTCAGGGTGGAAGTGAAATCTGCACACACCCCACTTATGCCACTTATGGGACGCAAACTCTGTGGAGTTACCTGCTTACTACTTGCATGCTCAGTAGGGATTGAGGGAATGACCCCTATAAACCATTTGTTGTGGTTTCGTTTAAGGGAATTGCTGGGTTCATTCCCACATTCCCGACTGAGCACCAGCAAGTCGGGATGGTCATGCAAGCAAGAATAGCTTCCCCGTGAGCCCCAATAAGGTCACAGGCAGGGGAGGGTTTCATTTATGTCCAAGGCGAGCTCCTCAAGCAAATGGGCAAATATATATATATATATATGTTATTTAGACGTAGGTCACAATCAAAACCCGGTATTAAAATGGTCGATCCCCAGAACCATGCTTCAATAATTGAAAAGGCGAAAATCCGCACCCATTTATGGCTGGGATTGCCCCTTGCTACTTGCTACCCTCCAATTACCCAGGTTGCGATTGTGACTCAGGTGATGTGTAAACACCAAATTTTCAAAAGGGAGATACGCACCCCAGCAAAATCTGGGGCACCTACCCCAGGCAGAAGTGATTCCTTTAGTGGTTTGCATGCAGGGTAAGTCTTACTTAGCAAACTTGTTGAGCAGGGTTCGTAGCCAAATACCAAGTAATGGGCGGTGTCCTGATGGTTCCCCTATCCCTTTCCTTTAGGCTTGCCTTTTCCTTCTAGCTTCCCTTTGTCCTGTTTGGTTGTTTCCCCGTGTCCTTTTATGTCCTGTTAGTTTCCCTTTGAATGGATGTTGGTTCTGAAGGCAGGCCAAAAGGAAAGCGACTGTTTGCTTCACAGGATTGCCCCCTTAGCAATCAACTGGGTATAGGTCAAAATTAAACCAGGGGACCGCAGGTTTTAGTCCACGTTTCCATTTACCAGGGTTTCATTTCGAGTACGAATTGTTTTGACCCACAGCCAACTGACAACTACAAGAGCCATAGTGGTGGACACCTCTACCTTTTCTCACAAAGCCGCTTCCCAGACCTTAGGCAATTGGGAACAAAGGTCCTGTTGGGTGCTGCCGAGTGAGCCTCGTAGAACAAATAGAAGCCTCTTTGGGCGAGTGAGCCCACTCAAAAAGGAGCTCATTTGAAAGGGACCTCCACTGCGAAACTCGGGAAGGCAAGTAGTAAAGAGGAAAACCAACAAAGTGCAACAAAAACACGTCCCACTGGACACAAAAAAGGGGGTCAAAATCAATCCCAAGCTGCCCAAGACACCCTCTGGTAAAAAACGAACACTGGAGGTCCAAGCAAGGAACCAAAAACCAAATTCTTGGGCCTACCCCCCAAGTTTCCTTTTCCAAACCCGATCAATCCATTCGATCACCTTCCTTTATCAACGGAGGACAAACAATTCCAACAACTCCCTCCTCTCGAGAACTGCAGAAAAGCAAAAACGCCTTCCTCTTAAAATCTGCAGAACAACAAAAACACCTTCCTCTTGAGACCTGCCACAAAAACGGGTCTGCCCCTTCCTTTGCCATCAAGTCCTACTGGGTCCTCCAGTAGAGAGCTTCGAATAAGGGTAGTCTATTTTAGTAGGGGAACCTCCCCCAAAAAAATGGTCAAAGGGCACTAGAGAGGTTAGAATAAGGGTACCCTTTTTTCTGTAGTCTATCCAGTAGGGGAACCCTCCCAACCAAAAAAGGCACCTAGCTGGGGGACCTAGCCTACAGCGTCCCAGCAGCTCCACCCACCGCACGCTCGACCCACCCCTCCATTTGCTTAAGTCCCCTGGGAAAAAATATAAATGTTTCCAATAGTGACAGATTCCCTTTAAAACCAACAGTTGTTTTTTAATAAATAAATACATACATAAATAAATAAATAAATATGTGTTTACAAAAAAAAAAAAAAAAAACTTCTTAGCCAAATGGAAGCACCGGCCCGGCCTCCACGTCCACGCGGAGCTTCTCCGTCTCCAGGCCGCAGAGCTCCAGGAGGCACACCGCGCTGGAGACCACCCCCTCCGATTCATCGGCTCGCTGGGGGGGAGGGGGGGGTTTTCGGTGGACCCATTTGGGTGGCGAAGGCGGTTGCGTTTTTTGGGGTAGACCCAAACTGGTGAAAGATTCGGGGGGGGGGAGGCGTTTTTTGGGGTCCCAAACTTGGGTGGTGTAGGAGCCCCCAGCAAAAAGTGTTTCACTTTTTGCTGGTTAAAGGGACATAGAAGGGGAATCCAAAAAGTTAAAGTCTAAAGATCCAACCCAACAGCAGTAGACCCAAAATAGGGGGTGTCTAGGAGCCCACGACCTGATTTTTCGAGGCCTTTGGGGGTTTTTCGACCCTCAAAAAAAAACATTGGGTCTTGGGCTCCTGGGGGGTGGCCCTTGTTATATGTTCCTTTACACCAATCCAAAGTTTCTTTCTTTGCTAGAAAGAGACAAACCCAGTTGGAGGCTCTCTGACAAACATCACCTCCATCCGGAAAAATAATCAAATGCAAGTCCAAACTTGAATGGAAGGGATCCCCAAGTAACGGACGTTTGCCATGGCTTTTGCTCGTTTTGTGCCGTGAGCTCGCTACAAACCTTGGCTGGAACTAGGACCCCGGGAAAAAAAAGTTTTTGCCTGGTTCGCGGAAAACAAAGGGGACCCCCAAAAAAGCACAAGGAAACTACCCTTCCTCCAACTAACATGGCAGCTGTGGGGAGGTATCTGGAAGATTAATCTTTTTGAAAGGACCCCCTCTCAGTTGCCATGTTAGTGGGAGGGAGGGTAATTCTGGGAAGAAACTACGTAGATCCAGAAGCACGCCGCCCCTCTCAGGCCTCATTCAGCAGGTTGTGCAGCGCCACAGACTTGGCCGCCTTCCGCAGCCGCCGCGCGTCCTGCGAAGAAAACAACAAAAGGAACTCGGCGGAGTGTTGTTTGGGTGTGTCACCAGACCAGACCACCTTGACCCTCAACCCACCCGGAAAAAAAGGAAGTCACCCCAATTTGTTGGGGCAGTAACCCATGTGTAGAGGGAATTTGAGGGTGCAGGCAGCTTTACCCCCCCCCCAAACAGCTGAAAGCTTTGGGGTCGTTGCCCAAAGAAGCAAGAAGCATTGGGTCTTTGCCCAAAGAAGCCTTGGGGTGACTCGGAGCTTTCAGGGAGGAATCGGGGTAGTTGGGGATACCGCCTGGGGGCCTTTTCTGAACAAAAAAGGGAGATAGAATTTCAGACTAGTGGTGCGAAACAGCAGCCAGCCTTTTGTTGGCAGCTGATTTGAAAGGGAAGCTTCAAAAAACCGCCGTAGAAGGATACAACTGAAGGTCTGGACCAAACTACAGAACCTTTCCAGCACCCAATGACATGAATTCAGTGCGGGTACATACATTGACACCATTTGGGGAGAACATAATGCGTGAACAACAGCAACGGCGCAACGGAGTACCCATCTTTGCTAGACCTGTGGCAGTTCCTGCTCGTCAAACAAATAGTTTGTGGAGGCTTTACTGTAAACCCCATGAAACCAGGTCGTAGAACCATCCACTCTCTGCCCATGTTGAGTGAGCCACGCTCCTTCGACACTGTGCTTGAAAAAGCGGACGTCAACATGGGCGACTTCCGTCGTAAGTGTAAAATTGACATACTAACTAGCTTCAACTTCCTTCCAATTTGGTTTTTTGGATTGGTGGTTTGGATCTTTGGGTGATTTCCCTTTTGCCCTCTGCAAGAACCGGGGGTTCACATCAATCCTCCAATCGCCCCATTCAGGCTTACCTGAAAGTAGGTGCCACACGAAGCCGGGCAAAAACAAATTCAATTGCTGCAGCGCGCTTCAGCATGGCTCAAATACTCGACGGTTTCGTCGCTCCCTCTCTCTCCCCGAAAATTCTCAGCGAGCCAAGCAGCCACAGGAAATAGTGGGGCATCGCAACCATGACAAGGTCTTTTTGAGGGTACCCTTTCTTGGGTTGGCTTAAAAAATCAAGGGGGGCCAAAAGGACACCTTTCCCACTCTGGGGGTTGCATGGTGCTTCCTAGCGTGTCTTGGGCTTCCCATTTGATCCCTTGACATTGAGCTGCTCCTCCGGTGTGAGGGTCAGGGGAAACTTGAGCTCCTCTCCCGGCCTGACGGAGCTGCGATGAACGCGGCTTCGCACACGTAGTCTTGCACTTCTTCCCACCCAAAAGGGGCGGGATGAAGCGGCCCAACGCCCCCAGGTTTCCAACTGGGAAAGCAAAGGCCACCCTATTCCTGGGTCCCCTTGGTTGCGCCTCCAGAAACCTGGTGGCTCATTTTTTGGCGAAAAACCGCCTCCCCCACACAAAACCACGCCCATGCTTCGGGGTTTTGAAGCCGGAACTCCTTCCTTGCTACCCCATTTAGGCCGCGCCACTTTTCATGGGCGGGACGGTTTCCTCCCAAACAGGGATGTATGAAAACACATGGCCATGTTCTCCCAAAATGGATTCATTTCCATATGCGATGCAGTGGTTACCTCTCTCAACATGGCAAGACAACTAATGTCGACCCCGGATAAATAAATACAGCAGGTATGGGGGTCCCTACGAAAGTGATGAATCAATCCCCACTTCCCCCCTATTCATCAACTAGGGGTTTATTCATCTTGGGTCAACCTTACCAACATCCTGGCCCAAGAAAACCCACAGTCCACAAAGCTTGCCATAGATGGACAACATCCGCGCCAGGCCCTGGTTGGGCTTGGTGGTTCATCCCCGTACTCAAATCGGGTTTCATCCATACCAACTGGTGCTGGAATTGGTCCTGTGCTTCCCATCCGAACAACATGCCGCTCACGTCTGTTGCCGTCGTGAGAATCCGTGTGCTGGTGATGCGCCTGTCTTTTTGAGGGCGCCTTTGTGGGTGGTATCAAAAGGGAGTTCACAGCGAAAGCACTTGAGGTTCCCTCATGCTAAACCAACCCGCAAATGGGTGTAAAACCAGATACGCCCATGCCTCTAAATGTAGGAACCTCACCAAATTGGGCGTTGTCAATGCCAAGCCCTTTGAAACCACCCCCAAATGGGTAGCCTAAAAGAAAAACAACAAACAACATGCCCAGATAGGTGCTGTCACTTCAGCGAGAGCACAATCAAAGTTCCTTAAACTTCTCTAAGTGGGGGGACAACTCGAGTGTTAATTGGGACCCAAATACTGTGGATGGACGAAATCCTGCGACACTTTGAAACCATGGTTGTGTCCATGGTTGGTTGGTATTTACCGGGGAACACGAGGTCGGCTACAAACCTCCAAGTGCAGAGTTGTGGGTAACCCACAGCTATGCCTGGACCTGGGAGTCTACCTCTTGGGTAATTCTCTTCCATGGGCTGTCCATTTTCAGGTCCCCTGCTAAAAGTGACTAACTTGCGGGTTAAGTACGGAAACCCAACCACTAAACGCTGAAAAGCTAAGGGGATGGCTGGGAGCCACCAAGTTGCCAAGTTCCATGGGAGTTCGTTCAAATGCAGACCTCAAATGGGGTTTGCCCCCAGGCTTTTGGGTGTCCTTCTGGAGTCCCTTTGAAGAAACCTTTCCGCACAAAGCTGTGGACTTCAACTTGATGCGCCTCTGGGGACTGGGCCACAACTGTCAACACTCCCGCCGCAAGAGCACGAGGCGATTTGGCAGCAGCCAGTGTCTCTACATGAGGGTTTTGTGAATGGAAACTAATGTTGACCCTGGATTAATTAACTCGTCCCATTATTAGGGGGGTGTTCCCTCCAAAAGTGGTTTGAATCCCCACTAAAAAGACACCCCCCTATTAATCAACCTGGGATTTATTCATCCGGAGTTAAGTTTGATTAATGGGACATCATTCACTTTGGGGGTCCCTTGCTTTGAGACAACCCAATTTAGGCCCCTCACTTCAGGTGCTGCTTGCACTTCGTCATCAGCACGTGGTATGCCATCATGGCCTGAAGCAACAAAAAATCCAACGTGCGAAGGCGCTGGTTGAAAGCACTTCCCAAACCTCGTGGTCGCAACAATCTCGTTTGTTTTGTTGGCAGCCACCCACTAGCAATGACCAGAACCAAAACACTACAAACCAAAACACGCATGCAAAGGACATCGAAGGCCCCGGTGGATGCCCCAAATATTGCAAGGGAATGGAACAAGGGAAACCCTAATTTTACCGCACATCGCCCGTGGTTCTGTGGTTGAGTGCGGCCGGTTTCCTCAAACTTTGCTGCATCCACCGTAGCATCCTTTCCAGCATCTGACATTGCAAAAGAGGGGGCATCGATGTTCACAAGCAAAGCCCGAGTACAAGGCATCTAATTCTACAATGGGCGTTTCTTTTTCGGGGGGACCACCCCCCCCCCCAAAAAAAAAACAAGAAGAAGAAGCAGGTGGTTTTCCTGTTGGTTTGCCTGAAAAGGCATAAAACATGGGGGTATCACTTAGAAAAGACAACCCTGAGCAAGGGTAGGCGGCCCCGATGTCTCCCGAGCTACTTTCCGACCCAAGGACCAAAAAGAGGAACACCTCACCAAGAAATGAGCTGGGGGCCTGGAAAGACCACCAGCCCCTCCCCCCGCCTCAGCAAAAAAGAACGCCGATCTAGCCATAGTGGAGCATGGAAACTGGCTCAGACCAAAACGCAAATCTTTCCTCACCCCTCACCCCTCACCAAGGATCCGAAGGGCTTACTCTGCTGGGCTCTGGAGTAAAGCTGATCACAACTGAGGTTCTGGAAGGTCCAAAGGTCGGTTCATTCAAGTATCTGGAACCTTTTGACCCCTTAATGTTGCCAACATCAACCTATGACCTGACCAACAAAATGGATACCTCGCGAATTGAAATGTAGCTTGGAGATTCCAGAAGGAGTTCAGGATTAAAATTGCACACGTCATACGTCATGACCCGCATTTGCCAACTGTGTCTACCTGCCTGAGAAGCACATCTATCAACTTCATGCCATTCTGGAGGTTCAATTGGGAATCCACTAGCTTCCAAACGACAAAAGGAGTTTGCCAACGGATCCTCGGTAAAAAGCCAGGGATGGATGAAAGGATTCAAAATTTAAAGGTCAACAGGGATCTTTATATTATACACCTGAACATTGTAACTTGTAAATAGTGGTTTCCCTTTATTTTGGTGTTGAAAAAACAACATGTTTCAACTGGTTGCAAAATGAATTTATTTTAAGGAGACCTGCCCAAGTAGCACTGTGGAGTTGATGTGCATTTGATTTTAGCTGAGTGCCGCGGGTCCAATGTCGACTCCGCCGCGGGCCGCGGCGCATTCTGATCGTGGCCTCTCGATCTCTTCTGCACAGATTCCCAGCGTCTCCCACGGTTTCGGCACCTGCTACTGGTCGCCCAAGTGCTGTGTGTGTGTGTGTGTGTTGAGAGTGCCCTGAAAAACGGTTTGAAGGCAAACCAAAAGGAACACCACCATTTTTGGTGTCCCCTGCACCACTCTGGAAAGGGCTTAAGCAAAGTGCAAGATTAGATGAGGACTGTAAAGGAATACAGATTTAAAGTTCAAGTGTGGATGGGCGACACTCACTTAGCAGCACTTGAATGAACCCCGATTCGTATTCTGGAAACCACCGAAATCCGACTGGTACAAAATGGGTGTGTTTTTGTTTGAGGGCACCCCGTTTTGGTGGGCAAAACGAAAAGGAAGCTCAGCATTTGGGGGTACCATTTGGCTAGGTCCTCCAGTAGAGAGGTTAGAATAAGGGTACCCTTTTTGTTCTGTTTATTTTAGTAGGAGAACCCTCCCCAAAAATGGGTACAAGGGCACTACTGGGGGACCTAGTTTGAGACAACCTGAAATGGAACTTGTCCAGTCCCCCATCTCTCTGAGGCTTCTGCCCTGCCCTGTGCCAGGAAGTAGCCTGCCGTGTTCTCAAAACCGGCTGTCAAGAGGTCCCGCGAAGGAATCAGTCCCTAAAGGGTCGGCTCCCTTGGCTTCCGTACCAACCAGAAAGGGGGCCATTTTAACAGACCTCCTCCAGTTGAGATCCAGTCAACCCCCTCGACATGATAAGGAAGGTGCTATGCCCAACAGAAACACAAGGGATGGCCCAGGCCGTCCAGGCTTGAGCTTGGGAGCATTCCCTAAGAAGCCCTTACTATGTTCAAGGGGGGTTTCAATGGACCTCAGTCTTAAGCAGCGCTTACCTTTCCACTACCGAGCAGTCAAAGCGGTCTACTGAATATGTGAACAGCCACGTGTATCAGAGAAGAAGACCCCAAGCGATTGACCACGCCATTCCCGAGCAGTCAGGACATCAGCAAACAACTTTGTACATGACTAACATTAAGCACAGCACGCGAATCAGACGCCCAAGAAAAGTGTGTGTGGCTCAAAAATAGCGGTCCACAATGGAACCCTGGTAAATGGAAAGGTGGACTACAACCTGCGTAACCCCAGCTGTTTAATTTTGATCCACACCCAAGTCAGCTTTGGGCAATTAAAGCATAGAACCGCTACATAAGCATGAACATGGTCCAGAAAACCTCCGACCCCGCCAGCAACTTTTTTAACACAGCCTTGCAACCTCGGGCCTCACACTTCTGCTTTCCGCCTTTGGAAACGACACGGCGGTGGGCGGCCCCTAAAGATCGAGCTCGTCTTGCATGGCCTTCACCTGATATGGCTTGGAGCTGAGTTTGTCGTCCCCGCATGGCACCATTTGCGGTGACCTGAAACGGATACTTCTCGTACACTGGCCATCAAGGGCCCATTGGTCAGCGGCGCGGAGAAAAAACAAAGGAACAGAAAAGAGGGGAAACAAAAAACGGCACGGAATGCCACCTCTAGTGGGTCCCAAGACTGCCACTTGGTGTTGTGCATGTATAGTACCCATTTACCGAGTGGCTTTGGTGGTGACAGGATACAGACAGCTTCCCCTCTTTGGGCATCTCCATTGCAAGTTGAGCCTCAAACACAGTCCGATTGTGTCCTCTTTATGAGGAGGTTTGGCATACCTTCAGGGCTCATTTTTTTGCCATCATCAAAACCACCCCCCCCCCCCCAAATTGGTAGGCCTGCTGACTTTGATCCCCCCAAGAAACAGTCAAAGCAAAGCTGCTGATCCCGGTCCAAGAGGAATCAAATTGAGGGGAATGCATCTGTCCAAGGTCGCCCTAATCACAATGCTGCATGCCAGAACAGTTGCAGTTGATTTTCTTCTGGGGGCTGCCGTGCATATGTAGGAGCCGGTTCCCTAAAATGGTGTTGCTTCCTTTTCGTTGCCCAAAAAAACACCAACACACAAGGGCTCCCAATCCCATGTCGAGAACTCAACAAAAAGATGTCATACCTTTCTACAGGTCACCGGTCACGAGGGGCCGAACCAAAAATCCACGCCGGGCCCGCTCTCTTCCAACTCGTCCGGGAAGTGCTCCTCCGGAGCCTCGAAGCGGATGCGGTCCGAAATCCGTCCGTTGGAGACGCCCTTTTCTCGTGAAGAGCTGGCGGGTGCTACGGAAACCGTGAACCACAAAACTCGATCCCGAACGAAGTCCTAAGAACCTAAGGAACCGGATTGCTGGGGAACCCCTTCGCCCATTGTTTCGGGCCCTTGCCCCACATCCGATCATCCCATTCATGTTTTTGTTGGGGTCCTCATATTCTGAAAGCCCACAAACTAGCAGCCTTGTTTGGGGGAGTCTTTGCGCAAGGTCCAGTGACAACCTTCAACATCACCCTCATGGACCTCATGGAGCTTAATGGAAATTGAGAACACCTCAATCTGCAACCACTTGAAGGATCTCTCATGGAACCGCTTTAACAGGGATCCTTACATTATGTGGTTCGGGCACGAGCCTGTGCCCAGGCAATGGGTAAGTTGGGGTAAACAAGCCACAAAAGAAAGGTTCCCCAAAAGCAAACCAATCCCCGGTCCCAAAGATCAGGGTTTCCCACACACCAGAGAACAACAACCAAAAGGGAAAACAAACCAAACCAGAAAAGGATACCCGCAACCTAGATCGACGATGAACCGCACGGGCGATCCCCACCAACCTACCCCGGGCCGAAGTCTCTTTCTCCTCCGACACGAAGGCGGTCGACGTGAGGGCCCGGCGACGCTCATCCGAGGCGCGCCGGATCCAAAACTTGAGCCAAACATCACAGGTCAGTCACTACCGCGACATCCCTGTTGATGAAATGAATCATGGCTAATCACACCCCCCTCACGAGGAACCCGTCATATGACGGGTGGAGCGTGCCATTTACTGATAGGATTTAACTGCTCGCATGCGTCCGCAAACAGCTGGACACTACCGCCGTCAGCGGTGGAGCAAACCCACAAAGGCAGTTGCGCGACATCCCGGGCATTAAATTCCCGCCACCACCCCGAATTAATCGGGGTAACGCTGTCCAACATACCTTGTGGAAAAGTCCACGTGACGACACTAGGTCACAACTGTTTGCATCAACAATGCAAGAAGTTTAATTCTTATCAGAAGCCATGAAATAAAAGATAACGTATGTCCATTAGTACCCTCGCCTAACGGCAAGAGGTACCCCTGACCATGCGTACCTGAAAAATGCTTGAATTCCGCAAACCCGGGAGTAACCCCCCATCAGTTTGCTTTCCCTCTCACTCATACTGCTTCCGGATGAGCACGTCCAGCAGCTCAGCAGCGGTACGGGAGAGACATGACCTCCGCGCCTCAGCGGTCCGGGAGGAACATCACCACCTCCACACCGCGCCGACCATTGGAGAATGGACGCAAGCCTATCGGCCGCAATCCCCGTGACTCAGCCTACCGGCTATCGTCACGTCTCCTCCGGTCACGCCCGCCCCGCGCACGGTCCCTGTCACGATCCCTTTCGGATCTCCTGCGATCATCTCGCCTTCGATCTCGCTCCCGATCGAGTGAATCATCATCACGACGATCACGAGCATCGTCCCTCCTCCTGTCGCGATCATCCTCGCGCCGCGGACGGTATCTGCGCCTCCTCGACTCTCTGGAATCCCTAGTGTCCACGGTCCTAACGGACCTCCGAGAAGGAGTACGGGAAACATCCGATTCCCTATGCCTCCTCCCAGATCGAGAGTTCGTCACGATCTGGTTGAGAGCCTCCAGTGCCGACGCGTCCTCACCATTCCTGATGAAATCCCTGACCTGCTTGTTCAGCACTCTGTTGGTGGAGATCGACAAGAAAGCGTCCACCACCGAACTCTCAGGCAGCACCAGGAAATGACCCTCCACCGGGCTCGCCGCGGCCCGCTCAGCAGACTGCAGCCGGATCTCCCCGCCTTCAGGCTTCTTTGCCATCGCCTTGGAGGCAGTCAAAGGCGCTACCGCATCCTTTGCCGAAGATCTGCCAAGCGCGGAGTGAAGATCATCCCCGCTAGCTTCTCTCGCTGCCGCACCTGGTCTGCTGTCGACGTCGCCAGGCCTCGTGGATGCCTCCCGCTTTGTCGACTCCTTCGCAGCCTCGTCGGGATCCCAACGGGACTTCCTTTCTCTCTTCTGCCCTTCGGCCGACCCGCGGCTACCGCCGGGAGCGTCACCTCCGCCTGTCTTCTCCTTCTTGACCTCAACCTTCGGTTCGGCCTGCTTCGTCTCCTTAGCCACAGCTTTTGGAGCCGGAGCACTCCTCGCCTCAGATGCCGAAGCAGCCTTCCCTTTCGGCTCTGCCTTAGGAACCGGGGTCACTTTAGCCTTGGCACTCGGCCTGGCCCCTTCAACCACCATCTCGGCCCAAGACTTCTTCGGCTGAGCTGCTGCTGCATCAACCTCCATCGGAGCAGGTCCAGCGTCATCCTTCGCCTTTGGGACGGATGGGCTACCGCCCTTACCGGATCCTTTACCCGGCACTTCACCTGATTTTGGTGGCGGGCCGGAAGGACTACCGCCCTTACCGCCCTTTTCCCCCTTTTCCCTTTTCCTTTTCCGCCCTTGGGGACCGGCTCCTGCTTGGGACCAGGACCCGGCGCAGCATGATGCACCGATTGGAGTCCCTCGATGTCCACGTTCAAAGGTTCGGGTTGACGACCGTCAAGAACCGTCCTCACCCTTTCGTCACTAACGTAGACGAACGGGTCACGGAAGGGTGCGGGAGGCTCCGACTGTCCGGCGCTGATCGCCTTCTGCACCTTGGCTATCGCCTCCTTCAACCTCTTCTTCTCATCATACCCTGTCTCCGATACCATGTACCCCCTGAGCTGCGACATCAACGCATGACTCTCCAGGATGTCCACGTCCTTTCGATGGGTCGGGTACAATGGGGTCAGATGACCAGCCGCAGAACCAATCACGTATGCCATCGGAATATAGAATGACAAGTACGTGTCATGACGAGCGAACTTCCTAACGGAAGTCGTCATACGCCTACCCCACTGAGCAGCGTGTCTTGGGTTGGCCCGGAAGTACTCCGTGACCGACTCAAATCTATCGACTTGGTTGGTCTTGATCAGGTGCTTCGCCACCCACTTCTCCACAAACGCATCCGAGGCCGAAATCCCGGACACATAGGAGAATTGGAAGAGCACCTTCGCCAGCTCATCCCACGCCGCATCGACACCTCCCTTGTCTTCACCAAGATAAGGGGGAAGTCTGATGCCGCTCTGCACCGTCATCCTTAGATCGGATGCCATTGAATAGGAAATCAAATTCCTCTTGATGACTCCGACCACTTCGGAGGGAATCCTCCTGGGCTTGAACTGCCCCATGGTCCTCACCCACTCCGGCACGATGTGGCACGTTTCGAAGTCCTTTTCCTCCGCGTTGGGGATAAAGTTCGGGTAAAAGACCGGAGCGCGCACCCGGGACACAAGTGCATCCCATTCGGCATCAATTCCGCGCACCTCAAGCAGAACGTGGCAGTCACATTCAGCCTGATCTCTTCCCGTGATCGCTTGTGCTCTCCCCTAACGGGGGTGAAGTCACCGTAGTCCCATGCCCGATGGTACACTATCGTGTAATCATCGTACATATACGCCGCCTTCCAAGCCCCCATGTGGATCTCGTTCCTAACGGCAAGAGTCTTCCTTCTCGTCAAAAACACGGGTCCAACCAAGGACCAGTGCACCCGAAGATCCACCATTACCACCACGTACCTACCGGGGTAGTTCCGCAGCCTGTCCCTGACATACCACGAAGGCGATACCTCAGCATCCGGCGCCATGGCTCCCACAAGTGGGATCAGGCCCTCATCCTGCCTACCATCCCCAATGGTCTCGTACACATCGGGCCTCGTGAACAATATCTCGATCATGGCCTTTCCATTTCGCCTCACCCTTTGGAGCTGAACCGCCTTCCGAAAGTCCGAGAACTTCATGATGACGTATCCCACCATGGGGAGTTCATTCCAATGCATCTCATACATTAGAGATCCGCCAGGTGCATCTTCCTGAGTATACCTGTGCCTAACGGCACTGTAACTCAAGTCGCGTCCGATCCGCGGGTGCCTAACGGCAACCAACCTGGTGCTCTCCTTGAGGAGAACGCCATCCCCGTCGTACATGACCATGAGCATCGCCTCCACTTGCCCTATCGGGAAAGCATTAAGCGTCGGAATGAAGAATTTCCAAGACATCTCAGCGTTCTCCATGCCCGAAATCTCCTTCAGGAACCAGATGGCCTGGTCACTTATCACCCAGTTTCCAGCCTCGCGTCCGGTCTCCTTCAGCACACGTTCCTCGAATAACTCCGAGACTCTCTTTGAATTGATGACCAAGCCGTCGAAATCGCACGAGAGCAGTCTCATCAACTCCTTCGCCGCCTCCCGTCCTGCAACAGTGCCCACGGTCTCCTCGTAGTTCGGGAGGTATTCACCCAACCTCGTCTTTGAGGGAACCACAATCTGGCAAGTGACGGCCTCATCAGGGATAACTCCCGTTTCCCTTAACTCTGGATTGATCTCTCGCCTATCGGCAAGATAATCCTCCTTCCCATCCAGTATCACAAGATTGTAGGTCATCTTGCTCGCCGCCCCACTAGGCCTGAACTTCCTGCTATCATCCAGCTGGTCAGGAGCAAAGGGTCCACTAGGGGCAGCTGCACTCACCAGAGGCGCTCCTCGCCCAGAGCAGAGGTGCTTCTTGTGGAAGTTCACCATCTGATTCAGCTGCGATAGTGCGTAGGCACGATCCTCCAATGACGCACTCTTCATCCCAGCCTCAGTCAGAGGAGCCTCAGGCTTGTCATAACTCGCCTTACCGCCCCATCTCGCCGCGACCAGCTCAGCAGACTTCACAGGGTCGATCAAATTCCCCGACCACCCAGGCATATTGCTCAACCTCCTAGTCAACGCGTCTACCGACGCAGCCAAGTCTTCGTCCGTCACGGTGTAAGGGTCGACATTCTCCCTGTCGTCCTGACCCACATCCGGAAGCCTATAGTCCCCGCGGATGGCCTCCATCGCGGTCCTCTCGGCTTCCTCAGCCTCCTCTTGCGTGGCCACAGCTCTAGGAATCAGGAGCGCGACCTCAGCCGGCAACGACTTCTCCATGTTGATTGGAGTATTCTTGGGAAGGATTCTTCGATCATCTCCCTCCCCGCTGTACACGTATTCCCGAGCAGCCTTTCGGTACTCCTCAGCGGTAGCCCCTCTGTAGTTGGAGGCCTTGCTCGGGCCTTCCTTCCCAGCCTCGGTACCCCGAGGCGTGGGCTCCTTCGTCTCGGTGGAGCCCTTCTTGGAGCCTTCCTGATCCACGTCCATGTCGTCCTTCTTCTTCTCCGTCACGGACAGTTTCCCAATGTCAGGAAGGGTCACATCATCATCCTTTCCTGACCCGGCGCCCCTATCGGGGGCCGGCTCGGTCCTCGGTTGCCCCGAAGAACTCGCCCCAGGATCCACATCGCCCTCGTCATCCACATGTGGTCGCTTTCCCCACACGATCTTCGTCTTCGGCTTCAGTGGGACAGCGACACCTCCAGCCATATGGTGTCCAGGCCAAGTGGCTCCCTCAGGGTCATCTTCGAACCATGATTTCCCGAACGGGCACCCATCCCTACCAAGGATCTCCTTCCTATCGGAAGGGGTTCCTGAATGTGACAATGCCGACACATGAGATAGTAACACCTCAACCGCTGACTGTGCCAACGTGTCAGGCATCTGCTCCCTCGTCGGGATAGTCCGCAGCTCCGGAGCGAGGTGGCCGGCAATCATGCTGAAAGGCGCAGTCCCCAACCGCTTGCCCAATACCGCCTCGTTCAGCGCGTTGAAGTACTTCTGCAGCTTCTCCAACATTGCCGTCGCCGCCATCAGCTGGGGATGAAACATGGGCATCCGCCACGCGCGCCCAAGGGCGGAATCCACGTGCGATGCGATCACAGAGATCGTCCCTACCAGCAAGTGCGATGATGCAACCTCCGGCACCCAAGTCGGGTCGTCCAAAGGAATGCATTGACCCGTCTGCGCGTTCAGCAAGGTAGCCCTCACCCCCGGCGCTCGAAGACAATCATACGCCCTGCGGTTCGGGTCACTAACGACACCACGAACCATGTAATCATCCCGATCGGGCATATCTGCCCAGTCCCCCGGAGGTGCTCGCCCATGATGGTACTTCGCCTGAATGTCCTGCCTCATCCCTAACGGGATATGGGCAGCCTCGGACGCCACCTTCTTCATGTTCCATTGCTGATCACCCCACGGCGTAGACTTCCGATCTCGAGGATTGATGTACTCCTGATCGATCCTTCCAGCAGCTCGGGAAGCATCCAACGCCCCGTACATGTAATCGTTATGTACGGCCCTCTCCAATACCGCATTCCACTCGCTATCGCGATTCGGGAACACAATGTGGCTAGTCTCGTTCGCCTTCCTCCACTCCTCCGCGGTAACCCGCTCTTGAGTGATTGCCTTGTTCCTGATCACGGCATAGATGAAGGGCTCACCAGCCTCCCTAGCCAGGATGTGCTGAACGATGAACCTCCTATTCGACCTGCTTTCCGCCGGTCTTGCCGATGTCCGCGAGCCCCTCGTGGATTGATAGGAACTATGCTCACGGTGGTGCCGAACTTCCGCTGACTTCAGCTCGGGCGCCTCTCCCGGGTGCTCCGGGTACGGCGTGTTCGCATAATTGTGTATGCCCCCTCGAGACTCCTGGGTTGAAGCCGCCTTCGGGGTCGCTGCAGTATCCCGCAGGTCCCCGTCGTCGTCCGTGTACTTCGGAGCATAGGAGATAGGCACACCCGGGCCACCTGCACCCGACGCCTCCTCCTTCTTCTGACCACCAACAGGTTCTCGAGCCCTGCGTTCCTCCCTAACGGGCGACGCCGCTCGCTTTGCCGCAGGCGATTCCATCGGCGGCTCTGTCGTAGTCGTAGTGGCCTGAGGCACCTCAGCTGCCCTACCGGGAGTCTCTTCCTCACCTACAGCGGGAGCCTCGGCTTCCTTCTCCGGTTCCATCTCAACGTCTCCGGCGAACTCCAGCACCTCGGCCTCGGTCGGGACCCCACCATCGTTGAAGGTATCCGTAGGAAGATCGACCCCTTCCCTATCGGGTAGGAGATCATCGACCTCGGCGGAGCCACCCGCGTTCTCCTCCTCAATCGTCGCTCTAGGCGTTCGAAGATTCGAGGACCATCGATTCCCAACTTCGGTCGCCGGGACCTGAGGTGAAGAAACTCTCGGACTCCGAGGTGGGTTCGGCGGGGACTTCGGTCTCACCGATGCCAGCATCTCCTTTGTGACTAACGCCTTAGGAGGTGCTTTCGGGGCAGCGATCTGACCCTCCACTTGCTGACCTGCGTCAGACGATTGCCCTCCAGAGGCAACGCCTACCGGCGGTCCTCCCAGAGCGGCACCTGTCATGTCGACATCCTCAGACTCAGACATCGATCCGCCATCACCCATCTTTGAAGAAGTACCCTCCTTCAGAAGCTTGAGGATGTTGTCCCTGATGTGCAACGTGACAGAACCAGGCCATGTAGTCCTGGTCAGGGAGAAAAAGTCCGGAACTGCCGCAAGGTAGGGCGGCACCACGGCCCATGCTCTCTGGACCGGCCGATTCCTGCCGTAGCTGTCAACTTCGCTCCCCCATGACACCGCGTCTGCTGAAACCACTGGGATCAGGTTCGCACGGAGATCGCCCATCTTATGCTGGATCTCCTTAGTCATGTGAACCCCTTGGTCACCCTCTCGATCTAACGATCGCCCCGGACCACAAACCATCACCTTGACCTTGTTGTTGAGTGCGACCAGCGACGCCACGTCCTTACTCCACACGGTCGCCGCGTCACTTCTGGCCTTCCATGCGTTCCTCTCCCACCTATACAGGTAGGAGCCACGGAGACCAAAGACATACAGGTCATGCTTGGCGGCATCCGCGTTGCCGTACTTCTGGACGCAGTCGTCCGTCCGCTTGTCCATCAGCTCGTACGCCTTGTCAATCATCATCCGAAGGGATGTCTCCTCGTTATCACGAGTGCTGGTCACGTAGTGCACCTCACAGTTCTTGAACGGCCGGTTATCTGGGGAACCCCTCAACCGGTCATTCTTTGTCCTGCACTTGAGGATGTCCTCCGCCAACGTTGCTGGGTCCATCCCTTTCTTGTTCTTCGTGGATGCAGTGTTGAACGTCTGATCCAGCAGATAGAACACAGTCGCATCCGGGGCCGCGGACTCCTCTTTGAACGCCGGAGGACCGTACCCGGCCGCCATGGCCGCAGCGATCCTCACCGCAGCACCTGTCCCACTAGCCGCTAAACACCGAAGCAAGATTACCATCTTGTCTTGGTAGCGACTCATCTCGTGCAGAACAATGGATGGGTAGATGGACAGCATCACATCCGCTAACACGGCGATTGCCCATGTGTCCCACAGCCTTTCCATTTGTACGGGATCAACTGCCACACGGGAGTATCCTCCCTTCGGCAGCTCCATAGCTGGCGGAACGACCTTCCCACTCCTGACCAGGCGCATCACCTTCCTAGCTTGCTCGAAACACTCAAGCTCCTGCGGGAAGAGAGCACCCCGACCAACGGCCTTTGCCTCGTCCTTGATCTCGGTAAGGTATCCCTTCGTTAGTGTGAGCTCAAACGTTTCACCCCGGATGGCCTCAAACATGTTCGACTTCGGCACGATCCTGGCGAATAGTGCCCCACCTTCCGCTTCGGCAGCCTGAGGGGTCCCTGGAGCAGCACGCATGTTCTCCTCTTCAACGGAAAGACCTATCGGTCCCATGTAGTTCTCTGGGAAGAACTTGTGCATAGCCCACACTACCGATGGAGCATGCGGATTCCATTCGACGAATGGGTTGTAGTACTGCAGGGTGCTATCGCCCCCTGAGTTGCACAGCTCCACATATTGTGAGTCCGCCGCAGGCTTCTCAAGCTTGATGCAGATCCCACAGATCCCCAACCTCGCGTTCGGGAACACTCGTTGGGCTCCTCGCTTGACACCCTTCAGGTGGGGATTGTCGCTGAACAGATTCTCGGACTCGTCCGGTTGCGCGATGCAAATCGCGACCCTCGCCCACGTGTTCTGACCGTAGTGCGACAGAGTGCTGTATCCCAGGGCCTCAACCGCCTTCAAAGATGTCCACACCCCTACCCATTCATCACTCGCGGTGGACGCAGTAACCTGCATACCACCCAGAATGCTCCACAATGAGGATTGCGAAGTTCCATGGATGAGGACCTTTTCAGTGTCCGTCTGGCCCCTGAAATTGATGGCCAAATCGAAGAATGCCCATCCATCGTCGGGACCAATCTCCACCTCAGTGGTACTCGCCGGGTTCTTGGGCGAGATCCTCAACACCTGTCTACGGTCCCAGTCAAAGGCATCATGCAGGGACGTGACCACACCTGACATCTGTCCCATCGCGTGCAGGTACCCCCGCATCCCTGGCTTATCAGCCGACGCGAACTTCCTGACCGACGGGACCGACGAAAGCCTTCGTCCCGAGGAACATCTAACGATCTCCTCCCTGTTTCTCCCTTCCGTCAGCATCATCGCGTCCACGACCAACTCCGGAGGCGTGAACAATGCGTTTGGCCTCTCGCTCATCCAGGCACGGATTGCGTTGAAATGGTGCTCCGCATCACCGAAATCATCTCCGCTATACAGAGGGTGATCTCCGAATGCCACCTCTGCCTGATCAGCGACCGCCTTTACCAAGGCAGTCTGCGGGTGAACCGTCTTCCACTCCGGCCAGGCTTTCGGGTCTGCAGCCCACATTCCTCCGCATGGTTCAGCTGCCGGCTCCGTACTGCTATCCATGGGTAGCGCGCTCTTGCCACTTTCAATGCTCTCCTCAATCGCGAACACGATATGGTAAGGGAGCAAGAAAGCAGGGTCCGTCGGAACCGCAGCGCAGAGAATGGCCGCCAAGTGCACGGCGTTCAACTCCGTGACCTCCACTCCCCGGCGCTTCATCTCAGCCACTATCGCAGCAGTCCTGATCGCCCGGTACCGGAGCAGCTTTTCATGGTCCGTCACCGGCATGTGCGACTTGTCGAGCTTGTCCTTGCTGATGTGGGACACCCTGCCAACCAGTTCGTCGAACCTCGCGGCACTGTCATCCTCAATCAGCTGATCAGCCTTCTCCATATCTGGATCAATCGTGGTGAACTTCGGATCCTGTCCCCTAAACCCTTTAATCGTCCACTCGCGGTACCCCGCAAGCAAACAACTGGCCACAGCCTTAGGCTTCTCCATACCCAAGCCCATCTCCAGGTCCCAGGACGGCCGCGGAGGCGTCGCCATGCAGCGCCCCAGGCCCATTCCGCCAGCTGCCGCCATGCGTCAGCAGGTTCGGGCCACCGGCCACGGAACCACGGAGGAACCGGGAACCCAGCCTACCGGCCAGAACCCCCCCCCTGTCCCTCAGAAGGCTCAGCCTATCGGCCAGAGACCCTCTCCCTAGAACAAGAACCTAGAAAAAGAATAATTGACAGAATCCGTCCTTCACGAAGCAGAAGAAAAACCTTAGAGACAGGCAAACCTGCCTCATGCTTCTGTTTTGGTCAGTAAGCGCATTGTGTCGCCTGTGAATGTGGTGCGGTTGCCCGCGGTGTGAGCCAACTTGATCAAGCAAACGCTACGCGGCAACAAAGTTGTTCAACCACTTCCCAACAGCAAGCAATCGGTCGTGCTGAGAGAGAGTATCCCCTCCTCGCATCTTGCAAGTACTCCAAAACGAATTGAAGGACTTAGAAGAAAAACACCTAAACACAATCCCATGCCTCTTGAGACCACATTGGCAAGCGCAAACAGACCTACAATCAAACCCATGCGTGGTGGCAACTCCTTCAACCTCACCTTCCTTCAATATATTGCATTTGGGTCGGTAGAGAATGATCGGAACACATCCACTGGTCCGAGCATCACAAGCCAAGTTGAACCTTTGCCTAACGGCAGCCTCGGTCCTATCCCTGAGCTTTCTGGTCTGTCCCCACTTCCCAGTCCTGGAATCAACCCTATCGGGTGCAAGATCATTAAGAACAAGCACAACATAACAAAGGCTATCGCCTTCAATCCTACCATACCGTATGATGTGATTCCTGTACCCAGGAGCAACTTGAAGCGTGACAACCCTGCAAAGATCACTATACGCAAGAACTCCGGCTATCGCCTGGTCCGCAATAATAGTTTTCTCGCATCTTTTCCCTCCTTTTTCCTCGTCAATCACGATTCCCTCGTACTCAGAGAGTAACCTCTCAATGAGCCGATTGAAACCGGATTTTGCACCTGATTCCACGCGTACCCCCCTAAGCGGGGGCAGTCCAGGAGCGGCAGGGGGCTTAAGACAGGGTTGGGTGGGTTGGGCCAAATATTTCTGCAGGTATCCCGGCAGAAACATACCAAGGGCGTGCAGATTTCTATTCCACACGACCTTGTCAATGCAGGCCTTAGTGAAAATGTCAGCACCTTGGTAGTGAGACGGGCACGCAACGAACCGAAAAATTCCATCGTTAAAACGTTCGTTGAGCCACGAGATGTCAATGCGCTGCGTCCTTGACATGTAGCGCATGTTGGGATTATTCCCAGTTATAACGATCCGGCATGCCGATTCGTTATCCTCCAGCACGTTTATAATAAACGGCTGGGTCTCCTTTCCCTTCCCAATAGCGTGCTGCCAGAGGGTAGCTAATGCCATTCCCTCCTTGGACACTCCATGGTCGAGAGCAACAATCTCTGCTTCAGGAGTCGACTTCGAAACGGAAGTCTGTTTCTTGCTTACTCCAGTGATGGGCATGTAGGTCCTAGGACCCACAAGGCAAATGAGCACTCCCGACGTGCTCTTGGAATCAGTTCGATCCCCAGCCAGATCCGCATCACAGTAAGCAACCAACTCAATGAACTCCGGGCTATCGCCCACCCAACCGTACAAGTGAAGGTCGAGCGTAGAGTTCACATAGGAAATTAACCTGTGGAGCTTGCGGTCGCACAGATGATTCCACTTCGTAACCCGGCTGGCTAACGCCTGCACGGGACGAATCAGGTCATATCTGCCCATCCGAGCTCCGTAGAGAACCTTCATCAGCACCGCCGCCGCGTCATTTCCGAGGCATCCTGGCTGCGCATTGACGGTCTCCATGTCCATCGCCTGGTTGAAGAGATTGTCAAATTCAGGATTGACGGAATTCTCGTCAAACTCCGGCTTGCTCTCGTCCAGGAACGGAGTTTCAACCTTCTGCAGCTTCTTCGGGTACTTTCCCTGACACAGCTCAATGTATCTATCGACACACGCCTGCATGAAGCTGCTCTCGCTGTACTTGATGAACCTTATCGTGGTTTCCGGCGTGGGGATGTCCTTAGAGAGTAACCCCTCTGGACCAAACCTCAAGTCGGGTTGCTCCTTATCAGGAGGATTGCCGACCGTCCACGCCAGTCTCGGGTCAAAGTGACCCTTGACCACCTGTTGCGTGAATTCGTGCTCGCAGCCAAGATATCTCTTGAGCTGCCTTGGTTCCTCCATCTTGATGACCTTCGAGATCAGCGCCCATCCTTCCGCGATGTTCTTCGCCGGCCCGCTCATCTTGAAGTCATCCACGTACACGACAAGAAAGAGGTCGAGCTCCTCATGCCTGAACACGCTGGCCCAATCCTTCACCTTGACGTATCCGACTTTCTTCAGCATCATCGCAGTGCTGTTCCCAAAAGGTACCAGCATCCGGATGTCCATATAGTGCAAGCACAAGGACAACAACCGGATCCTTGTATCTGGGATTTCCGCTGCCGTCGAACCACTCAGGTGGCCATTGATCGCGAGGAATCCTCACCCAAGTCTTCTTTCCCTTCAAGCGGGCCTGTGTGTACGCAGACTCCCCATCACTCACTTCCAGAAGATTCCCCGGGAGTAACCCGTGAGCATCACCCATCTTACCCGCCGCCATAGTGGCGGGGCAGGAGGTGTTCTCGGAGAACAGGGCCCAATGCCCGATCTCATCACGGACGAAACATCCCTCGAACACGACCCGCCCTTTATATTTGCGATTCGGATCGTCTTCCGGCAGCTCGTGATTCTTTTCGACGCAAATGTCGAAAATCCTACCAACATGGATCTTCTCCCCTTCCCTACGTGCCTTGGCCGCAACATCATGCCACTCTTGGACAGTTGACAAGTCCCAGCATCCCTGCGAAGTTAACTTGTCCCACTCCTTCTGAAGAGCGGCCTTAGCCTTGGCATTCCCAGCTTGTTCCTTCTTGGTCACTGGCCTAGCGACACAAGCATACAAGGGAGGAAAGACACCTGAGCTCTTTGGCCGATGAGAAAGGGATATCTCCCCCCTAGGCATAGAGAACTCAAAGGTCCTTCCATCAGATCCAATCGTAGGGGCAGCAGCAGCTATACCAGTGCTTCCGAAACCCGCGGATCCCCTATCGGTTCCCCGCTTGTCTTTCCTAGGAACGATTGACGCGTCAATGAGCATAACACGCTCTAGTACGATCTGTGCAATGCGGTCCCCGGGATTCACGATGAAGTCCTCACCCCCATGATTAAAGAGGATGACCTTGATCTCTCCGTCGTAGTCGGGATCAATGACCCCACCGCCCACAGCGATCCTATTCTTCACGGCTAGTCCTGACCTGGGAGCTATCCTAGCATATACCCCAGCGGGCATCTCTATCGAGATTCCGGTGTTGACCAAGCCTGACCCCCCTGCGGGAATACATGCTCCCTCAGAGGCATAGGTATCCAAACCCGCACTTCCCGAAGTAGCCCGCGTCGGGATCTTGGCATCCTCACTGTTAAGACTGACGTACAAGGTATTCGGCTTCTTCTTCCATCGCTGTTCAACCGGGTCAACCTCGACAGGCATTGCATTCGCGACCTTCTTGAAAGTGCCGTTCGGGTACCATGCTCCAACGATTGCCTCGCACATTTCACTCGGATAGAGAGCAGTCGTTGGGGTGACTGACCCCTCAATGCGTGCATGAAGGTATCCCTTCTCGTGCTTGCATTTCCGACCTGACAGCTCATCAATGAGCTCCTTGGAGGTCGTCGCAACCTTCCACTGCTTCCTGATTGGCACACCGTCCTTGTCCTGCATCCCGAAATCACAGCCGTCGAAATTAACGGTCTCGACATCAGGATCAGCAAGAAACCTCTGCATGAACGGTTGCTTCCATCCAAGACAGTGTCTAGGCCACTCAAATGCAACCCTGCCCCCTCCTCGCCTAACGGCTCGGGAGGCCCGCAGGAACGCCGCAAACAGTACCTGAGAATTCCTTCTAAGATCGTTCAGGTGTGATGCAAACTCAGCACCGTGAATCGAAAGGTTGACATACTGCCATGTACTCCACGGTCCGCACGGAATTGACGCCCACAGGTCACACCCAGGATTATCCTCGATGATCCCAATAAGCCGACTAACGTCTTTGGCTTTGGTGATGTCAAATGAGCCAACGTGAACGCGAATTGCATCGCCTCCACACTCCATCATCACTGCGGACAAACGCGAATCAGGTTCACACGCAAACTCGATGAGGAGCTTGCGGCCAAGCGCTGGAGCAGCCGGGTCCCTCTCAGGATGTTCGCGGCGTCTTTCTTCCCTTAGGGATAACTCCCGTTCGGTTTGAACATATATCTCCCGAGACCGGGTGGACATCTGTCTCCAACTATCCGCATCAATTGAATTGGGTTTTCCTGTGCCTGCGTATGGTCGCTCACGCCTATCGGCGGATTGGCCATAGTCGATCCTGTCTCCGTGCAGCTCATGACCCTTCTTTGGACCTCCGGTAGGTTTGGCTCCTTCTTCCTTTGGCTTAAACCTACCGTGGGGAGCACATCCCTTATCAAAGAGAATGGTCACACCAGTCCAAAATCCACGCGTGAAGTGCCGATGATTGGGAGCATCGTGATGACGATCATCTCTCACCCAATTTCCAACGGCATCAAGCCCCCGCATGTGCGTGACCCTAACGGTGTCAAGCTCCTCATGCGAAGGACCACCTGGGGGAAGGTCCTCATTCGTCGTCCCGAAGAATTTCTTCCGCACCTCAACGTGGATGCGATACCAGGCGCTGTCCTCGTCGTGCCGCTCCCAGTAATCTGAGACGCACGCGTCACCACTCCCTTGGACAGCCTTGCTCTGAATGGCCCCATCAGACTTGGAAGAGCTACCGCCCCCCTCGTCCTGTTGGTCATCGTCATCATCATCAGGATCATCAAACCGACCTTCATCAAAGTCGAACTCATCCCTGATCTTCTTACTCGGCTTAAGGTCGGCCCTTCGGTCAGCTAACGCCTCCCGAATGGTCCGAGTCCTAGCATCATAAGATGCCAACATCGGCAACACGTAGGGCTCCTCAGGGTTCTTCCAGATACGTTTGACCTGGTGTATACTTGGTTTCCTGAGACCCCTTTGGATGTGCTCGAGATCAGCAACGAGATAGTCGCCCTTCCACAGCCCCCCTGGTTCTAACCGATAGCCCAGAAATAGGCCTGGCTTGGAGGATGGGGCGAACTTCGGATCCTCCTCTATCTTGATGAAGTCCCGCTCTTTCTTCTCGGCGGGCAGGGCAGTAGTGACGCTTGTCTCTTCAACCTCTCCCTCATCAATGGGAACAAAGTCCGGCTCGTCGTTGCATTCGGGTTCATACTCCTCGTTCTCATAGATCTCGGCCTCGTCCTCATCGATCTGATCAAAATCACAGTCGAAATGAGTTTCTCCAGTCCATTTGTGGTTACCTCCACGGTCGTTCTCGGCCTGGAGCCAGTTTTCGTCAACAACAAATTCGGTCGATCCGTCCAGATAGTTGAGGACTGTGCTCCGCCTCCTGCCAAGGTCTTTGATCTTGACTGGACAGCTCGTCCCTATCGGGATAAAGAGCTCGGTTCGCGCTTCAACGTGGACGCGAGTGAGAACCGTCTCGTCTTCATTTGCGATCCAGTGGTCTCCTCCTTCATCGACGTCCTCTGAGTCGATCTTCCCAGCATGTCTGGAGTCGTTTTGGGCGTTTTGAACCCCCCCCTTTCTATCCCTGCGAATCTTGGGAGCAATGGGGTAGAAGTCGACCAGACAACCAAACGGCAGAATGACTCCGCTGAAGTTCCCGTCACCGTGGCGTCGCATCCACGGTGATCCCTCACCGCGATTTTCAATATTCCTTGCCATGGAAAAATGCCTAACGGCAAATGGCCACCATCGAGGTTCACATCCAGCTTGACGCAGGAGCACACGTGCCCCATGAAGAACGAGCTTAACCTTGTTCTCGATCAGGCCATTGGTCTTGGGCATGCCCGGTGTAGAAAGCCGGTGCAATGCTCCAAGCGTAGTGACAGCATTCTTCAGCTCTGGGGCCTGGTCGCTGTACACTAACTTCAGAGTTTGCCCCCCTGCAAACCTGCGAAATGCCTCCAGCATATTGCTACGGGATCTGGATTGCACAGGAAGGACTTCGAGGTAGTCAGTAGCGAGGTCATAGAACACTATCGCGTCTGCTTCGCCATGAAAGCCTCGATCCTTCAATCCTCGCAACACCATCGTGTCAGCGGTGGTCAGGCCCCCGAAATTTACCACGTCATGCGCAGCAGCACCACCTTTGCGGCGAAGCTTGACATTCTCCATTTTCGCACGCTGGCAGTGCGGGCAATAGGGGTTCTTCGGGAGATGGGTGAGCATATGGCGAAGCGTCTTAGCATCTGCCCGCCATTCAGCCTCTGTGCGGAGTCCGGAGAGAAAGTTTATCTCGACAATGTCACCATCATCCCCTTCCCCCGGGCCAGGAAAAGGTGGTGAGCGGCTACCGCCCTCACCCCCCTGTTCCGCCTTTCCGGGAAGAGCAACGGTCTCGCACTTGACCCGAAACCACGTTTCACCCGTCCAAGGGACATCAGATGCTATCGCATGCTGATCTCTTTCGGATAACTCCCAAAGACTATCAACCAGCACCTCATGGGTAACCCCATTTCGATGAACGACAGCTTTCCTGTAGTTGTCCAATCGATCAACTCCAACGGGGCAATCATCGCCTATCGGCACAAACTTTGCTTTGCGCGGAAGCCGGTGCTCCTTCACAACATGGCCCGACCGCTCAGTGCGCCAGGTGTCCTGTAGCTCACTCTTGGCCGCAAGCCTAGACCTACCCAGCGGAATCCCGCTGGCTTCAAGCCCTCGATACGCCGCCCCGGGGGCAGGGATTGGCTCAGCATCATCAAGAGTGGGAGAAACGAACTGAGTGTCACCATGAGGAAGATATGGCACGTTGTTGATGACATCCAATGTCACCGTCCGGCCCGAAGGACACGTGAGAGTAGGTTTGCAACCTACAGCCCATGCAAACGAATATCCCATATCCATACAACGCTTTCCAACGGATATGATGGATGGAGTGGACTCAAGGACGTGTGCCTCAATCACCTCGTCCAGGTTGCCAACATCAGCATCAACACGACCAGCGGTGCGAGTCGCCCCGTTAGCAGTGTGCAGCGCATGAGTGTGTCCGCCTTTGGCGATCAGGGCCCTATCGGGTCCTTTCAAATCCCCGAGACCGACCAGATCCATTGGGCAACCAGTATCTACCAGCCACCTCACCCCATCGTATCCAACAGGTGCAGCAACCTTCTGAGTGTACTTCGGCTTCGTACAACGCGATGTCCCCGCACATCACCAGGGTTGGTATCGATGTCCTCGTCATTGTCTAGGAGCACTTGGGCGTGAACAGCCGCTGCTCTTATCAGAGCACTTTGAACTTCCCTAGCAATTCTCTTTCGCGAAGGGAACTTAATCGCATTTGGATGGCTGTATCCAGCCTCACGGCAACGATTCACGACCCTACCCGTATTGTCATTCTCAATCGAGACAACAAACACCTCAGGAAGATCGGGAATCTTGACCCTGAGAGGTTCCCTACCGGGACCCTTCGGGAAGTACTTCTTCCTCCAGGACAGTGCAACCTCCGCATCATCACAGTACCAAACCGTCGTCTTGGTATCACTTCGTCTTGGGAGTCTCTTGAACAAGGTTGCTCGGCGATCACAAAAGTTCACCCCGATATCCTCGATCACGGTCCCATTCGCGTCAACTGTCCGTCTCCAAATGACTTGGTCCCATTTAGGACCTCCACCGGTAGTGCCGGAGAAGAACAATGCGCCTCACTCGCTTTTCTCCCAACTGCTAACGCAAGGAGGGAGGCAACCCGGTGCAGACCCACCGGTAGCTGGGGCAACAGCCCACATAGCTGGACACGCCACAACAACACGGTTGGCCTCAGGGTAACGGCCCGCCCCGCCTAAAAATCCGTCAATCCTGGAGCGGGGCTGTCGAGACGCCTCGCCTCCCTATCGGGAGGACTGGGCGTAGGCGATCTAGGGGTATCCCCCTCTTCATCCTCAACAACCGGACCAGCAGTGGAACGAGGCGTGATGGGCTTCGTGCCTGGTGGTGGCTTCTGATGCAGGTATTTGCACGGCTGAGCTGTGCACTTGCCATACATCCAGTCGTAGCAGTATCCGAAGAACATAGGCTTGTCCCTAACGGGCCTATCCCCAGTCCTCGGCGTAGAAGGCGCAGCGGGATTCCTTGGGCTCTTGTCGTGCTCGAACCTGCATTCCCGGCCATATTGACACCTCCCAGTCTTCGTATACTCCCAGCACGCCCGATCAGCAGGCCCAGCAGGGGACTGTCTTCTTGGCGATTTGGGAGACGGTGTGCGCTTATCCCTCTGACTGCCTCTTCCAGGAGAAGCTCTGTCTCTCTGACTGCTCCTTCCGGGTGAAGATGATCTCGGCTTTCCGTCGGGTTTCCCATCCCTTCCGGACCTAACGGACCTTGAAGGACTAGGATCACTCTTCCTGGCAAGTGGATCATATCTCCGCACAACACCAGGGGCACCAGGATGCCGATCCCTCTCCCGGGATTGAGAGCCTGATCGTGACCTCTGTTCATGAAAGGTCTGGTACATCTGGAGCGTGTTCTGGCGCTTCTGCCACCGTTCAACACAGTCCTGACAAGCCTTATAAAGCCACGCGAACGACCTAACGGTCATATCGCGATCCCACCTTTCAATGTCAGGCCGCATACAGCGCAGATGACGAACGTTCTCGATGAACACAGCCAATAGTACCCCATCATCGATCTTCTTCCTAATCCCAGAAATGAGATTGTCCCAGGTGCTCAGATAACTCCGGAGCCTTGCCTCATCATCGGAGTGACCTGTCTGCCGGCACTTGAGACTGGTCAACTCAGCAATCTTGAAGGTCTGGTCGTCCTCGACGTGGTTCAGCAGAAGCTTCAAGATCTGTCTCCCCTTGATACCCTGGGGAGGACTCATATTCTGAGCGGCTTCGGTCAGGCGATTCATCTTGTCCCTGACAGCCCTGGTCTTGATACACTCCCTGATAGCACTCGTGAAGTTTGAGTCCAAAATCGGGTACTTGCAGGGTCCGCCAAGAGCATCATAGTCAAGCCTTTCAGTCTCTGATATCCACGCTAACGCGTAGTCAGAGTCAAAGCTGAAAGCATTCCTGACCCTCTCCTTGACCTCGGAAAGCCACTCGCGCAGCTTATCAGCTGTCGGCTCAGCAGGCAGCACGATCGTGTTGCACTTATGATGGAACCGATCCTTATCGACAACGGTGGAAATCAGAGCCCCTATCGGGGTACATGAGGTAATCCTGCAACTTTCACACAGTCTCGCAGGCATAGGGCAGCAAACTTCACACGCCCTCATTCCGCAACCAACGCAAGGAACAAGTGGGAAACCAGGCTCAGGGATTCTGCTGCACTTCGTGCACCTGTCCCTTCCATCGTCTCCCCTCAAGGCTTCAGGGAGAAGACCACCATCTCCCTGCCTACCGGCACCATTCACACTATAGCCGAGGCTAAGACCCGGCCCAAGGTTACCACCGCTCGCAACACTTGAGGGGTAACCCGTGGCATTGCTAGACTGACTAACGCCAGCGCCAGCCCCTTGGTGACTAACGCCACCTCCGTAGGCAGGACCATAGAAACTGGAACCACACTGATTGTTCCCAATTCCATGAGTATCCGCAGCACTACCGTGGAACCCGGGCGCTCCACCAGGGTAACCCCCGGTAGGAGCCCCTCCACTCGGGCCTCCAGAAGGCCCAGCGGGATCTTGGCCTCCACCATAATGTCCAGGACCTGGCGGTGGAGCTGGGGCATGTCCAGGCCCACCACTTCCGCTCCCACCTTGACCAGGTGGTCCGCCTTGCCCACCTCCTCCCCCGGGAGGAGGAGGAGGGGGCGGTCCAGCTTGAGCGCGTTCATGCCGAATATTGCAGCGTGCACATCGCTCAAGGCCGTCATTTCCGAAGTACCTGTGATTCTCACAGACGTGAGTCCCACAATCCGTACAGAGATACATGGAGACCTCCTGAGCATTCTTGCGGCATGCCCAGCATTTCATTTTCAGGAACTGACAATTGCAACAGTCCCCGTCGTCACCACGGCAAAGCCCGCAGAATTCACGACTGCATGTCACACACGAGAATTCAGCATTCGGGTGCCTACGGTCGTTGGGATCATCGAGGGCACAAATCTTTGGCGCTTCTGGGCCATCACCGCCGGGAGCCCCTCTTGCAGCCGGCGCTGAGGCCTGTCCACGATCCGACGGAGCTCCGGTCCCTCGCCTATCGCCGAGACTCTGGGTGTCGGCGCTGGCTCTACTTCCAGGAGTCCTCCACTCATCACCAGGACTCTGGATGTCGGCATGAACCCTATTACCCCCACCACCTCCTGAATGACGACCTGGGTTCGGAGAGACGTTCCCGCTATCGCGGATTGGCCTATCAAAACTCGGAGAGACGCTCCCGCTATCGATCGGCCTCTCCCCCCTCGGTTGTCGACTCCGGACCTCAGATCCCCTATCGGGGACGGCAGCAGGCCTCGGGCTCCTATTCCTACCCGCATCCCTATTGGGGGAAATAGAAACGTCCCCCCTTGCGCGCGCGCGGGGACCACCCCTTGCACGCTCCGGTGGCGAATGCGACCTGTCAGGCAACCCCCGAACCCTCCTGCTCCTGCTGTCGGACCTCTCCCTAACGGGATAGATTGGATGCCTGTCTGCGCGAGAAGGATCGACCCTATCGGGCACATTCGGCAAAACATGATCAGGCAAAACAACGCCTCCGCCTGGTCTCACCGGCAGGCCAGTACCCCGGCCGTCACCTTCCCCTGGTGTAGGCGTCGGTGACCTGATCCTATGTCCTTGCCCCGCAAATGCATGGTAACCAACATTCCGTCTTTCTCTGGGTTGTGGAGGAGCTTCATTAATCTGCTGGACACCCTGAATAATGCCAGCAGCCTCGTCAAATTGACCCTCCATCTCAAAGAGCTGGGACATGATTCTGTTGTTCGCGGTGCTAAGGTTACGTACGTTACCATCGATAGCGCTGACTCTCCGCATAACACCTTCAAGTGTACTCCGGAATGTGCCGAGCTCTCGCCTAACGGCAGGCTGCACTTGGTCACTGCTGGCAGGAAGATTACGGATCTGTCCTTGGATGCCATCAACGACCCGATTCACAACTGCCGACTCGCTTCATACTGTTCAACATGTGACTTCACGGTTTCAAACCTCGAAATGATGTCGTCATGATCCCGACGTTGACGTTGAATTCCACGAGCCAGATCCTGCATCTTCCGATTGATCTCGTCAACAGCCTCATGCCAGTCCTGCGGGGAATCATGCCCTGATGGTCTATCGACCTCCTGAGAACCCCTTCCACTCTGCAGTCTAGACACTCGATTAACAAGACGAGTGTGCTCCTCTTTGACCCCCTCAATAGATTCAGAGGCCCACTTGGCAAATGTCTCGTGATCAAGGAGAGCTTTCTCGATCTTCAGGTTTAACTCCCTGAAATTTGCATCGACTACACTGCCGCTGGCCCTATCGGACGGATTCGCGACAGGATTCGGGTTCCATACACCCGCCGGTGTCCGCATCCCAACGGTTTTCTCTACCGAGAACATCCGTTTCTCAAGCTTGTCCAAATCCTTAAGGATCTCGTCCTCAGAAGCAGCATGGCTTCTGCGGGCAGCCTCACTATTCTCCTGAATCATCAGGCGAAGCCGATCAGTCGATGCCTCATTGTCCCTGACAGATTCATGGACCTCGTGGGACAGTAGGTTAATTCTCTGCTCCACGACCTCGGCTTGCTCATCGATGGCTTGCCTCACAATGGCCTTGCTGTCGGGAATAACTTCCCTTGCGAACCGTTGAACTATCATTCGCATCCTCCCGGCATCAGATTGAGTCGCAATCTCAGCTGCCAGGCGATCGACCTTGTCCTTCGTCTGTTGGCTCTCGTCGCTCCATTCCCTTCGCATGGAACTCACTTGACCGTTCAGTAACCTGATTTGGTCAGCAAAAATATGGAACGCTTTCGCGACTGAGCCAGAAACCTCACCTCTCTCGAGCATCTCCTGGATGTGCAAATCGAACACCTCCTTTGCCCTAGCGTCACCTGATTCACCGGAAGAATGAGACCTGAGTGCTGGAGGAGTCGATATCTTGATCCTCTCAGGAGCCCCACTAGCTCTAGCATATCTTCTGGGGTCATCCACAGGACTATCACCAACCCCAAGGGGTAGACCCCCTTCTACGGCTATCGCCGGAACGGGGATCAACATGGGAGGCACGAGACTCGGGAGTAGAGTGGATGTGAACATCAGCATCCTGCGGAGTTGAGTCCATTGGTGAGGGGCTAGCCCTCCTCGCCTTTGACCTATCGGTCTCAATGGCAAGGGGTGACGGTCTCTTCGCAGAAGCACTACGTTCCCTGGCGGTCGAGCCCCATTGAGGTGTGAACTCGTTGCTAGACCTTAGCGTTTCAAGGTCACTGGTACCTCGCCCTAACGGGCTAGCGATCGACGGACGATCCTCGATTCCGAGTGCATCGGCAAGCCGGCCATCTCTTGCACCTCTCCCAACGACATCGGCAACCCGCTCAGTGACTCTCGGCGAACCAGTAACCCGGTTCGAGTTCACGTCTCTCTGATTTAACGGACCTCCAAACGTAATGTTGGGAACAGGGGGAACATTCGGGGTATCACCAATCGCCGGGGGACCTACCGGTCCCTCACGGTCATGGATAGCCTCCAATCCCCGAAGAACTTCCCGACTGTCCCTGGCTCTCTCTCTCGCTTCGGGCATCCCTGTCAACGCGAAGGTCCCTGGCGGCTCCACGAGAGAGGCTCCTGGGCCTCGCAGCATCACGGATCCTAGCATTTCGTCGTGATTGGTCCTCCTCCTCATCACGGCGATCCGCAAACGCGGCATACTCGTCATCATCATCGACCTCAAACTTGGCAGCGGCGGGACTAGTCCTTGCAGTCGCACGGCTGCCCGCATCTCGGCGCGAATGGCTCTCCTCCTCATCCGCAAAATTGTAACCTTCGCCATCATAAGACTCAGATTTGGCAGTATTAGGGTTGGGCCTACCGGCATCAGATCCCTGCTTTGAGCTACTGCCCCAACCTGCGGTTGATTTCAACAGATCATCGTATCCGAAGTCCGTGAATTTCCGCTCCTCGTGTTCATCAAACTGACCTGGATTTTGAGAACCAATGGATCGGCCCGGGATACCTCCCGGAGCCAGAACCATAGTCCCTGGTCCCTGCGGCCTATTCTCAAACTCATCCGAGACCTGCGACTCACCTGGAACAAGAGGTCTCGGAGGTCGAATCGGCATGGCCTCCGGGTCATCCGAATGAGGGCGGGCCATGTCCATCGCCATGCTGATGAAATCAAAACGTCCACGCCTGTGACCTGATTCAGAGCCACTCCTACCGGAGTAAACCCTTCGTGTCTGCTCGTCATCAGTGGCCTGGCGGAAAATACGATCGTCTCCATCGTCGGCGTACCTGCCACGGCTCCTGGGTGTATCCCTACCGGGATCTTCACCCCTGCGGTCCTGACCTGTCGAACCTGCTTCAAAATCCTCGTAGTCATAGTCCGGCAGGTCCTCACCTGAGCGGAGGCCACCTAGGATGGCCTCCTCATCCACGACGCTCCTTCGAGATCGTGGGGTCGACATAGAGCTTGTAGTTGATGGTCTCAAGCGCGTAGGAAAGTCCTACGGCTGATAACCCGTGATTCGGGCACGAGCCTGTGCCCAGGCAAATGGTGTTGGGGTAAAACAAAGCCACAAAAAGAGTTGTTCCCTAAAGTAAATTCCATCCCTGTCCTAAAGATCAGGTTTCTACACACTGCAACAACAACCGTGGAAAATAATCTAAAGTAGAAAGGATGGCCCAAATCTAGATCGATGATGAATCAGACGTGGGCGATCCCTACTCACCCATTCTGGCCGAAAGTCTTTTCCTCCGGGATAATGCCGTCGTCGAGGCCTGCGACGCTATCCGAGGCGCTGGGCTGATCCAAAATTTCATTGAGCGAAACAATTACGGTCGGTCATTGGGACGCCGATGCTCTTGATGATGATATTGAATCATATAATCACAGCAAGCGAAAGCGTTTCCAGGCTCCAGTTGGCAGGCATGGATCTGCTTCTTGTGATTTTCGGATGCTGCTGCTCGGGTTTGAGGCGAGGCAGCCAGGTAACGCGATCAGGATCGTGCGGCTCCGTGTTTCTTGCATGTCTGATTGCTGGCTAATGCTGGCTAACTGGGAAGCCGCAAGTCTGGAATGCAACTTGAAGCCAGTTAGAACGCTTGAGCAGCCCATCCCCACGATACCCAGGAAAAGACAACCAGGGACCATAGGACCAGCCTGCAACCACCAGAATGCGAGCCAACTTCAGGCAACCTCCGCATGATCACGAGAGAAAGACAAACAAGACCGGAGCACCAGCTTGCCACGACCAGCATGCGTGCAGGTAAACATGACATTGATCTGGCACGCCAAAACCAACTTCAGGAGCCCTCTAGACAAGGCCTCCAAACGGAAGTGGAAAGTGCAAACAAGTGCCCAAGCACTATAGCGCAAGTGTCAGCCCTGGAACATTCGAAAGGCTTGCCTCTCAAAGTTGGCCATTCACCGGCTTGAAGGCCAAGCAAAAATCAAAGATGATGCGCCTGCCCCTTGGGATGGCTGAGGGGGGGGAGACAGGTGCTGAAGCCCAGCCATGCAGCCCCCCTCTGGCAAGATGCTGAGGAGGTTAGCTGGGTGGAAGACCGAAGACAGCGGCTTCACCGGGTGCATTCGATCCAGGGGCCTCGGTCAACATGCAAACGCATGTTGCATCTTCATCCAACAGAACCTCCCTACAAGCATGCAACCCACAAATGCCCAGTTCAAATCACTGCTAGTTTCCAGGAAATGCTTTGCGTCTTGGTGTCCACATGAGGCCTGATGCCAAAAGATTCTGACAACAAAGCACACAGAAAGCAATATCCCGTGATTGACTGGTGCACGGAAAACAGATCACATCCAATCCACCGTCCTTGTGGGATAACATTGCGCATTGGAAGACAACAACATCAAACAAGAAAACAAACAACAACAATTAGTCTGTGTGAAACACTGCAGCCATCAGTACGAGTTGCAAGCTGCATTTTCTGAACAAGCAAAGAAGCTGTTGGATTTGATTCCTCAGTCGTGTTGGTGGTGTCTTGGTGGCTTTTGGTGAGGTGTTACGAGGTGTCTGTTCACATGTAATTCTTCGGGACCGGGCTCAATTCCTCCCGCCTCACCCGCGTATGCATCTTTCTGGAATTGGCGGGGGGGGGGGGGGTTCAGGTCCTGCAGGGGCGTCACCTCGCAGGTGCTCTCTCCTTTTAGTCAAGGAGAATCAACGGAAACCTTCTGGGATCTTCCCTGTCTGATGCTTCCAAGAGATCCATGCTCTTCTTTTCCCTGCTCATGGTTACTGGTCAGTGGGGCACCCACTTGCACCGGTTTCAACTGGAAGCCGGCCGACCCTTCGCCGAACCCCGAACCCGGCCTGGCGAAGGAGAAGGCCAAGGACGCGACGCCCAGCATGGTACCTGACGCGCGGCAACATCCCCCGCGCCGGGCTCGGTGGTTTGCCACACTTCCCCCTGACTCAAAGCAGCTCAGCTCTCAAACTTAGACACCCTGACCCTTGTGAGGTTCCAACTGCAGCAAGGCTTCACGAAGCTTCGGGTCTTTGGCCAACGACTTGATTGCTTCGTTGCCACGTACAGTACCATTACGAGTTTTCTTGGTGGTGCACCCCGATTAAACACTGTTTATGTAGCGCAAGCGACACACACTCACACACACACGCACAATTTCAAGTGTTGCATCGAATGACACCGGCAAATCACAGGCCATCGGACAATACCAGGCGAGACATCTTTCAGCCGAGGCGCCGCTTGCCATCATCTGAGGCTCTGATGGCCTAGTGCCATCCACGGACATGGTGGACATGGTGTAGGCTGCGATCATGGACTCTAGCATCATGAT
>CAUJNA010003728.1:302050-345957 GCA_963377175.1 Effrenium voratum | reverse complement strand
TCACCCATCTTACCCGCCGCCATAGTGGCGGGGCAGGAGGTGTTCTCGGAGAACAGGGCCCAATGCCCGATCTCATCACGGACGAAACATTCCTCGAACACGACTCGCCCTTTATATTTGCGATTCGGATCGTCTTCCGGCAGCTCGTGATTCTTTTCGACGCAAATGTCGAAAATCCTACCAACATGGATCTTCTCCCCTTCCCTACGTGCCTTGGCCGCAACATCATGCCACTCTTGGACAGTTGACAAGTCCCAGCATCCCTGCGAAGTTAACTTGTCCCACTCCTTCTGAAGAGCGGCCTTAGCCTTGGCATTCCCAGCTTGTTCCTTCTTGTTCACTGGCCTAGCGACACAAGCGTACAAGGGAGGAAAGACACCCGAGCTCTTTGGCCGATGAGAGAGGGATATCTCCCCCCTGGGCATAGAGAACTCAAAGGTCTTTCCATCAGATCCAATCGTAGGGGCAGCAGCAGCTATACCAGTGCTTCCGAAACCCGCGGATCCCCTATCGGTTCCCCGCTTGGCTTTCCTAGGAACGATTGACGCGTCAATGAGCATAACACGCTCTAGTACGATCTGTGCAATGCGGTCCCCGGGATTCACGATGAAGTCCTCACCCCCATGATTAAAGAGGATGATCTTGATCTCTCCGTCGTAATCGGGATCAATGACCCCACCGCCTACAGCGATCCTATTCTTCACGGCTAGTCCTGACCTGGGAGCTATCCTAGCATATACCCCAGCGGGCATCTCTATCGAGATTCCGGTGTTGACCAAGCCTGACCCCCCTGCTGGAATACATGCTCCCTCAGAGGCATAGGTGTCCAAACCCGCACTCCCCGAAGTAGCCCGCGTCGGGATCTTGGCAGCCTCACTGTTAAGACTAACGTACAGGGTATCCGGCTTCTTCTTCCATCGCTGTTCAACCGGGTCAATCTCGACCGGCATTGCATTCGCGACCTTCTTGAAAGTGCCGTTCGGGTACCATGCTCCAACGATTGCCTCGCACATTTCACTCGGATAGAGAGCAGTCGTTGGGGTGACTGACCCCTCACTGCGTGCATGAAGGTATCCCTTCTCGTGCTTGCATTTCCGACCTGACAGCTCATCAATGAGCTCCTTGGAGGTCGTCGCAACCTTCCACTGCTTCCTGATTGGCACACCGTCCTTGTCCTGCATCCCGAAATCACAGCCGTCGAAATCAACGGTCTCGACATCAGGATCGGCAAGAAACCTCTGCATGAACGGTTGCTTCCATCCAAGACAGTGTCTAGGCCACTCAAATGCAACCCTGCCCCCTCCTCGCCTAACGGCTCGGGAGGCCCGCAGGAACGCCGCAAACATTACCTGAGAATTCCTTCTAAGATCGTTCAGGTGTGATGCAAACTCAGCACCGTGGATTGAAAGGTTGACATACTGCCATGTACTCCACGGTCCGCACGGAATTGACGCCCACAGGTCACACCCAGGATTATCCTCGATGATCCCAATAAGCCGACTAACGTCTTTGGCTTTGGTGATGTCAAATGAGCCAACGTGAACGCGAATTGCATCGCCTCCACACTCCATCATCACTGCGGACAAGCGCGAGTCAGGTTCACACGCAAACTCGATGAGGAGCTTGCGGCCAGGCGCTGGAGCAGCCGGGTCCCTCTCAGGATGTTCGCGGCGTCTTTCTTCCCTTAGGGATAACTCCCGTTCGGTTTGAACATATATCTCCCGAGACCGGGTGGACATCTGTCTCCAACTATCCGCATCAATTGAATTGGGTTTTCCTGTGCCTGCGTATGGTCGCTCACGCCTATCGGCGGATTGGCCATAGTCGATCCTGTCTCCGTGCAGCTCATGACCCTTCTTTGGACCTCCGGTAGGTTTGGCTCCTTCTTCCTTTGGCTTAAACCTACCGTGGGGAGCACATCCCTTATCAAAGAGGATGGTCACACCAGTCCAAAATCCACGCGTGAAGTGCTGATGATTGGGAGCATCGTGATGACGATCATCTCTCACCCAATTTCCAACGGCATCAAGCCCCCGCATGTGCGTGACCCTAACGGTGTCAAGCTCCTCATGCGAAGGACCACCTGGGGGAAGGTCCTCGTTCGTCGTCCCGAAGAACTTCTTCCGCACCTCAACGTGGATGCGATACCAGGCGCTGTTCTCGTCGTGCCGCTCCCAGTAATCTGAGACGCACGCGTCACCACTCCCTTGGACAGCCTTGCTCTGAATGGCCCCATCAGACTTGGAAGAGCTACCGCCCCCCTCGTCCTGTTGGTCATCGTCATCATCATCAGGATCATCAAATCGACCTTCATCAAAGTCGAATTCATCCCTGATCTTCTTACTCGGCTTAATGTCGGCCCTTCGGTCAGCTAACGCCTCCCGAATGGTCCGAGTCCTAGCATCATACGATGCCAACATCGGGAACACGTAGGGCTCCTCAGGGTTCTTCCAGATACGTTTGATCTGGTGTATACTTGGTTTCCTGAGACCCCTTTGGATGTGCTCGAGATCAGCAACGAGATAGTCGCCCTTCCACAGGCCCCCTGGTTCTAACCGATAGCCCAAAAATAGGCCTGGCTTGGACGATGGGGCGAACTTCGGGTCTTCCTCAATTTTGATGAAGTCCCGCTCTTTCTTCTCGGCGGGCAGGGCAGTAGTGACGCTTGTCTCTTCAACCTCTACCTCATCAATGGGAACAAAGTCCGGTTCGTCGTTGCATTCGGGTTCATACTCCTCGTTCTCATAGATCTCGGCCTCATCCTCATCGATCTGATCAAAATCACAGTCGAAATGAGTTTCTCCAGTCCATTTGTGGTTACCTCCACGGTCGTTTTCGGCCTGGAGCCAGTTTTCGTCAACAACGAATTCGGTCGATCCGTCCAGATAGTTGAGGACTGTGCTCCGCCTCCTGCCAAGGTCTTTGATCTTGACTGGACAGCTCGTCCCTATCGGGATAAAGAGCTCGGTTCGCGCTTCAACGTGGACGCGAGTGAGAACCTTCTCGTCTTCATTTGTGATCCAGTGGTCTCCTCCTTCATCAACGTCCTCTGAGTCGATCTTTCCAGCATGTCTGAAGTCGTTTTGGGCGTTTTGAACCCCCCCCTTTCTATCCCTGCGAATCTTGGGAGCAATGGGGTAGAAGTCGATCAGACAACCAAACGGCAGAATGACTCCGCTGAAGTTCCCGTCACCGTGGCGTCGCATCCACGGTGATCCCTCACCGCGATTTTCGATGTTCCTTGCCATGGAAAAATGCCTAACGGCAAATGGCCACCATCGAGGTTCAAATCCAGCTTGACGCAGGAGCACACGTGCCCCGTGAAGAACGAGCTTAACCTTGTTCTCGATCAGGCCATTGCCATGGTCTTGGGCATGCCCGGTGTAGAAAGCCGGTGCAATGCTCCAAGCGTAGTGACAGCATTCTTCAGCTCTGGGGCCTGGTCGCTGTACACTAACTTCAGAGTTTGCCCCCCTGCAAACCTGCGAAATGCCTCCAGCGTATTGCTACGGGATCTGGATTGCACAGGGAGGACTTCGAGGTAGTCGGTAGCGAGGTCATAGAACACTATCGCGTCCGCTTCGCCATGAAAGCCTCGATCCTTCAATCCTCGCAACACCATCGTGTCAGCAGTGGTTAGGTCCCCGAAACTTACCACGTCATGCGCGGCAGCACCACCTTTGCGGCGAAGCTTGACATTCTCCATTTTCGCACGCTGGCAGTGCGGGCAATAGGGGTTCTTCGGGAGATGGGTGAGCATATGGCGAAGCGTCTTAGCATCTGCCCGCCATTCAGCCTCTGTGCGGAGTCCGGAGAGAAAGTTTATCTCGAAAATGTCACCATCATCCCCTTCCCCCGGGCCAGGAAAAGGTGGTGAGCGGCTACCGCCCTCACCCCCCTGTTCCGCCTTTCCGGGAAGAGCAACGGTCTCGCACTTGACCCGAAACCACGTTTCACCCGTCCAAGGGACATCAGATGCTATCGCATGCTGATCTCTTTCGGATAACTCCCAAAGACTATCAACCAGCACCTCATGGGTAACCCCATTTCGATGAACGACAGCTTTCCTGTAGTTGTCCAATCGATCAACTCCAACGGGGCAATCATCGCCTATCGGCACAAACTTTGCTTTGCGCGGAAGCCGGTGCTCCTTCACAACATGGCCCGACCGCTCAGTGCGCCAGGTGTCCTGTAGCTCACTCTTGGCCGCAAGCCTAGACCTACCCAGCGGAATCCCGCTGGCTTCAAGCCCTCGATACGCCGCCCCGGGGGCAGGGATTGGCTCAGCATCATCAAGAGTGGGAGAAACGAACTGAGTGTCACCATGAGGAAGATATGGCACGTTGTTGATGACATCCAATGTCACCGTCCGGCCCGAAGGACACGTGAGAGTAGGTTTGCAACCTGCAGCCCATACAAACGAATATCCCATATCCATACAACGCTTTCCAACGGATATGATGGATGGAGTAGACTCAAGGACGTGTGCCTCAATCACCTCGTCCAGGTTGCCAACATCAGCATCAACACGACCAGCGGTGCGAGTCGCCCCGTTGGCAGTGTGCAGCGCATGAGTGTGTCCGCCTTTGGCAATCAGGGCCCTATCGGGTCCTTTCAAATCGTCGAGACCGACCAGATCCATTGGGCAACCAGTATCTACCAGCCACCTCACCCCATCGTATCCAACAGGTGCAGCAACCTTCTGAGTGTACTTCGGCTTTCGTACAACGCGATGTCCCCGCACATCACCAGGGTTGGTATCGATGTCCTCGTCATTGTCTAAGAGCACTTGGGCGTGAACAGCCGCTGCTCTTATCAGAGCACTTTGAACTTCCCTAGCAATTCTCGTGCGCGAAGGGAACTTAATCGCATTTGGATGGCTGTATCCAGCCTCACGGCAACGATTCACGACCCTACCCGTATTGTCATTCTCAATCGAGACAACAAACACATCAGGGAGATCGGGAATCTTGACCCTGAGAGGTTCCCTACCGGGACCCTTCGGGAAGTACTTCTTCCTCCAGGACAGTGCAACCTCCGCATCATCACAGTACCAAACCGTCGTCTTGGTATCACTTCGTCTTGGGAGTCTCCTGAACAAGGTTGCTCGGCGATCACAAAAGTTCACCCCGATATCCTCGATCACGGTCCCATTTGCGTCAACTGTCCGTCTCCAAATGACTTGGTCCCATTTAGGACCTCCACCGGTAGTGCCGGAGAAGAACAATGCGCCTCGCTCGCTTTTCTCCCAACTGCTAACGCAAGGAGGAAGGCAACCCGGTGCAGACCCACCGGTAGCTGGGGCAACAGCCCACATAGCTGGACACGCCACAACAACACGGTTGGCCTCAGGGTAACGGCCTGCCCCGCCTAAAAATCCGTCAATCCTTGAGCGGGGCTGTCGAGACGCCTCGCCTCCCTATCGGGAGGACTGGGTGTAGGCGATCTAGGGGTATCCCCCTCTTCATCCTCAACAACCGGACCAGCAGTGGAACGAGGCGTAAGGGGCTTCGTGCCTGGTGGTGGCTTCTGATGCAGGTACTTGCACGGCTGAGCTGTGCATTTGCCATACATCCAGTCGTAACAGTATCCGAAGAACATAGGCTTGTCCCTAACGGGCCTATCGCCTGTCCTCGGCGTAGAGGGCGCAGCGGGGTTCCTTGGGCTCTTGTCGTGCTCAAACCTGCATTCCCGGCCATATTGACACTTCCCAGTCTTCGTATACTCCCAGCACGCCCGATCAGCAGGCCCAGCAGGGGACTGTCTTCTTGGCGATTTGGGAGACGGTGTGCGCTTATCCCTCTGACTGCCTCTTCCAGGAGAAGCTCTGTCTCTCTGACTGCTCCTTCCGGGTGAAGATGATCTCGGCTTTCCGTCGGGTTTCCCATCCCTTCCGGACCTAACGGACCTTGAAGGACTAGGATCACTCTTCCTGGCAAGTGGATCATATCTCCGCACAACACCAGGGGCACCAGGATGCCGATCCCTCTCCCGGGATTGAGAGCCTGATCGTGACCTCTGTTCATGAAAGGTCTGGTACATCTGGAGCGTATTCTGGCGCTTCTGCCACCGTTCAACACAGTCCTGACAAGCCTTATAAAGCCACGCGAACGACCTAACGGTCACATCGCGATCCCACCTCTCAATGTCAGGCCGCATACAGCGCAGATGACGAACGTTCTCGATGAACACAGCCAATAGTACCCCATCATCGATCTTCTTCCTAATGCCAGAAATGAGATTGTCCCAGGTGCTCAGATAACTCCGGAGCCTTGCCTCATCATCGGAGTGACCTGTCTGCCGGCACTTGAGACTGGTCAACTCAGCAATCTTGAAGGTCTGGTCGTCCTCGACTCCAGTCTGCAGGTGGTTCAGCAGAAGCTTCAAGATCTGTCTCCCCTTGATACCCTGGGGAGGACTCATATTCTGAGCGGCTTCGGTCAGGCGATTCATCTTGTCCCTGACAGCCCTGGTCTTGATACACTCCCTGATAGCACTCGTGAAGTTTGAGTCCAAAATCGGGTACTTGCAGGGTCCGCCAAGAGCATCATAGTCAAGCCTTTCAGTCTCTGATATCCACGCTAACGCGTAGTCAGAGTCAAAGCTGAAAGCATTCCTGACCCTCTCCTTGACCTCGGAAAGCCACTCGCGCAGCTTATCAGCTGTCGGCTCAGCAGGCAGCACGATCGTGTTGCACTTATGATGGAACCGATCCTTATCGACAACGGTGGAAATCAGAGCCCCTATCGGGGTACATGAGGTAATCCTGCAACTTTCACACAGTCTCGCAGGCATAGGGCAGCAAACTTCACACGCCCTCATTCCGCAACCAACGCAAGGAACAAGAGGGAAACCAGGCTCAGGGATTCTGCTGCACTTCGTGCACCTGTCCCGTCCATCGTCTCCCCTCAAGGCTTCAGGGAGAAGACCACCATCTCCCTGCCTACCGGCACCATTCACACTATAGCCGAGGCTAAGACCCGGCCCAAGGTTACCACCGCTCGCAACACTTGAGGGGTAACCTGTGGCATTGCTAGACTGACTAACGCCAGCGCCAACCCCTTGGTGACTAACGCCACCTCCGTAGGCAGGACCATAGAAGCTGGAACCACACTGATTGTTCCCAATTCCATGAGCATCCGCAGCACTACCGTGGAACCCAGGCGCTCCACCAGGGTAACCCCCGGTAGGAGCCCCTCCACTCGGGCCTCCAGAAGGCCCAGCGGGATCTTGGCCTCCACCATAATGTCCAGGACCTGGCGGTGGAGCTGGGGCATGTCCAGGCCCACCACTTCCGCTTCCACCTTGACCAGGTGGTCCGCCTTGCCCACCACCTCCCCCGGGAGGAGGAGGAGGGGGCGGTCCAGCTTGAGCGCGTTCATGCCGAATATTGCAGCGTGCACATCGCTCAAGGCCGTCATTTCCGAAGTAACTGTGATTCTCACAGACGTGAGTCCCACAATCCGTACAGAGATACATGGGAACTCCTGAGCATTCTTGCGGCATGCCCAGCATTTCATCTTCAGGAACTGACAATTGCAACAGTCCCCGTCGTCACCACGACAAAGCCCGCAGAATTCACGACTGCATGTCACACACGAGAATTCAGCATTCGGGTGCCTACGGTCGTTGGGATCATCGAGGGCACAAATCTTTGGCGCTTCTGGGCCATCACCGCCGGGAGCCCCTCTTGCAGCCGGCGCTGAGGCCTGTCCACGATCCGACGGAGCTCCGGTCCCTCGCCTATCGCCGAGACTCTGGGTGTCGGCGCTGGCTCTACTCCCAGGAGTCCTCCACTCATCACCAGGACTCTGGATGTCGGCATGAACCCTATTACCCCCACCACCTCCTGAATGACGACCTGGGTTCGGAGAGACGTTCCCGCTATCGCGGATTGGCCTATCAAAACTCGGAGAGACGCTCCCGCTATCGCGGATTGGCCTCTCCCCCCTCGGTTGTCGACTCCGGACCTCAGATCCCCTATCGGGGACGGCAGCAGGCCTCGGGCTCCTATTCCTACCCGCATCCCTATTGGGGGAAATAGAAACGTCCCCCCTTGCGCGCGCGCGGGGACCACCCCTTGCACGCTCCGGTGGCGAATGCGACCTGTCAGGCAACCCCCGAACCCTCCTGCTCCTGCTGTCGGACCTCTCCCTAACGGGATAGATGGGATGCCTGTCTGCGCGAGAAGGATCGACCCTATCGGGCACATTCGGCAAAACATGATCAGGCAAAACAACGCCTCCGCCTGGTCTCACCGGCAGGCCAGTACCCCGGCCGTCACCTTCCCCTGGTGTAGGCGTCGGTGACCTGATCCTATGTCCTTGCCCCGCAAATGCATGGTAACCAACATTCCGTCTTTCTCTGGGTTGTGGAGGAGCTTCATTAATCTGCTGGACACCCTGAATAATGCCAGCAGCCTCGTCAAATTGACCCTCCATCTCAAAGAGCTGGGACATGATTCTGTTGTTCGCGGCGCTAAGGTTACGCACGTTACCATCGATAGCGCTGACTCTCCGCATAACACCTTCAAGTGTACTCCGGAATGTGCCGAGCTCTCGCCTAACGGCAGGCTGCACTTGGTCACTGCTGGCAGGAAGATTACGGATCTGTCCTTGGATGCCATCAACGACCCGATTCACAACTGCCGATCTCGCTTCATACTGTTCAACATGTGATTTCACGGTTTCAAACCTAGAAATGATGTCGTCATGATCCCGACGTTGACGTTGAATTCCTCGAGCCAGATCCTGCATCTTCCGATTGATCTCGTCAACAGCCTCATGCCAGTCCTGCGGGGAATCATGCCCTGATGGTCTATCGACCTCCTGAGAACCCCTTCCACTCTGCAGTCTAGACACTCGATTAACAAGACGAGTGTGCTCCTCTTTGACCCCCTCAATAGATTCAGAGGCCCACTTGGCAAATGTCTCGTGATCAAGGAGAGCTTTCTCGATCTTCAGGTTTAACTCCCTGAAATTTGCATCGACTACACTGCCGCTGGCCCTATCGGACGGATGCGCGACAGGGTTCGGGTTCCATACACCTGCCGGGGTCCGCATCCCAACGGCTTTCTCTACCGAGAACATCCGTTTCTCAAGCTTATCCAAATCCTTAAGGGTCTCGTCCTCAGAAGCAGCATGGCTTCTGCGGGCAGCCTCACTATTCTCCTGAATCATCAGGCGAAGCCGATCAGTCGATGCCTCATTGTCCCTGACAGATTCATGGACCTCGTGGGACAGTAGGTTAATCCTCTGCTCCACGACCTCGGCTTGCTCATCGATGGCTTGCCTCACAATGGCCTTGCTATCGGGAATAACTTCCCTTGCGAACCGTTGAACTATCATTCGCATCCTCCCGGCATCAGATTGAGTCGCAACCTCAGCTGCCAGGCGATCGACCTTGTCCTTCGTCCGTTGACTCTCGTCGCTCCATTCCCTTCGCATGGAACTCACCTGACCGTTCAGTACCCTGATTTGGTCAGCAAAGATGTGGAACGCCTTCGCGACTGAGCCAGAAACCTCACCTCTCTCGAGCATCTCCTGGATGTGCAAATCGAACACCTCCTTCGCCCTAGCGTCACCTGATTCGCCGGAAGACTGGGATCTGAGGGCGGGAGGAGTCGATATCTCGATCCTCTCAGGAGCCCCACTAGCCCCGGCATGTCTTCTGGGGTCATCCATGGGACAATCATCAATCCTGGATGGTCTACTCGGGGTAGACCCCCTTCTCCGGCTATCGCCAGATCGAGGATCAATGTTGGATGCACGCGACTCGGGGGTGGAGTGGATGTGAACATCAGCGGGATCGGGCATCTCCTCATCCTGCGGAGTTGAATCCATTGGTGAGGGGCTAGCCCTCCTCGCCTTTGACCTATCGGTCTCAGCGGCGAGAGGTGACGGTCTCTTCGCAGAAACACTACGTTCCCTGGCAGTCGAACCCCATTGAGGTGTGAACTCGTTGCTAGACCTCAGAGTTTCAAGATCACTGGTATCTCGCCCTAACGGGCTAGCGATCGACGGACGATCTTCGATCCCGAGTGCATCGGCAAGCCGACCATCTCTGGCACCTGTCCTAACAACATCGGCAGCCCGCTCAGTGATCCTCGGTGAACCAGTAACCCGGTTCGAGTTCACGTCTCTCTGACTCAACGGACCTCCAAATGTGATGTTGGGAAAGGGGGAACATTCGGGGAATCACCAATCGCCGGGGGACCTACCGGTCCCTCACGGTCATGGATGGCCTCCAATCCCCGAAGAACTTCCCGACTGTCCCTGGCTCTCTCTCTCTCGCTTCGGGCATCCCTGTCAACGCGAAGGTCCCTGGCGGCTCCACGAGAGAGGCTCCTGGGCCTCGCAGCATCACGGATCCTAGCATTTCGTCGTGGTTGGTCCTCCTCCTCATCACGGCGATCCGCAAATGCGGCATACTCGTCATCATCATCGACCTCAAACTTGGCAGCGGCGGGACTAGTCCTTGCAGTCGCACGGCTGCCTGCATCTCGGCGCGAATGGCTCTCCTCCTCATCCGCAAAATTGTAACCTTCGCCATCATAAGACTCAGATTTGGCAGTATTAGGGTTGGGCCTACCGGCATCAGATCCCTGCTTTGAGCTACTGCCCCAACCTGCGGTTGATTTCAACAGATCATCGTATCCGAAGTCCGTGAATTTCCGCTCCTCGTGCTCATCAAACTGACCTGGATTTTGAGAACCAGTGGATCGGCCCGGGATACCTCCCGGAGCCAGAACCATAGTCCCTGGTCCCTGCGGCCTATTCTCAAACTCATCCGAGACCTGCGACTCACCTGGAACAAGAGATCTCGGAGGTCGAATCGGCATGGCCTCCGGGTCATCCGAATGAGGGCGGGCCATGTCCATCGCCATGCTGATGAAGTCAAAACGTCCACGCCTATGACCTGATTCAGAGCCACTCCTACCGGAGTAAACCCTTCGTGTCTGCTCGTCATCAGTGGCCTGGCGGAAAATACGATCGTCTCCATCGTCGGCGTACCTGCCACGGCTCCTGGGTGCATCCCTACCGGGATCTTCACCCCTGCGGTCCTGACCTGTTGAACCTGCTTCGAAATCCTCGTAGTCATAGTCCGGCAGGTCCTCACCTGAGCGGAGGCCACCTAGGATGGCCTCCTCATCCACGACACTCCTGCGAGATCGTGGGGTCGACATAGAGCTTGTAGTTGATGGTCTCAAGCGCGTAGGAAAGTCCTACGGCTGATAACCTGTGATTCGGGCACGAGCCTGTGCCCAGGCAATGGGTAAGTTGGGGTAAACAAGCCACAAAAGAAAGGTTCCCCAAAAGCAAACCAATCCCCGGTCCCAAAGATCAGGGTTTCCCACACACCAGAGAACAACAACCAAAAGGGAAAATAACCAAAGTAGAAAAGGATACCCGCAACCTAGATCGACGATGAACCGCACGGGCGATCCCCACCAACCTACCCCGGGCCGAAGTCTCTTTCTCCTCCGACACGAAGGCGGTCGACGTGAGGGCCCGGCGACGCTCATCCGAGGCGCGCCGGATCCAAAACTTGAGCCAAACATCACAGGTCAGTCACTACCGCGACATCCCTGTTGATGAAATGAATCATGGCTAATCACACATTATACACCTGAACATTGCAACTTGTCAATGTTGGTTTCTCTTTATTCTGGTGTTGCAAAAGCAACATGTTTCAAATGGTTGCAAAATGTAGATCTTTTAAGGAGCCCTGTTTAAAGGGCCCGGTAAACTACCCACAGCTGGCCCCCCGCAGCCCAGCGACTTGCCAAATCCCCATCCCCCTGAGTTGAGGCAACCGCTGCCAGCAACGCAAGGTCCAGGGCGTCGGTCTGTCGCACCGGACGGCGTCCACTTGGATTGGTGCTGTGGATGGTTGCGTTGGATGGATCCAACGCACCGTTCAGAAACCCTGGCTTCGGATGATTGCCCTGTACATACTAACAAACTAACAATGGTTGTGCTACTTGTAGTACTGTGGCTGGTTGCGAAATCCATCCATTTCGCACCAGTTTTGACCCAGGAAACCAACATATATGCGGTAGGTCCTAGGAACCCCCCCCCCCAAAAGGAGATTCGTTCCAGGTGCAGAGTAAGAAAATAACACGGATGGTTGCGACATCCGAGACCAACGCACCGTTCAGAAACCCCGGTTTCGGATTCGATGGCCTTGTGAATACCAATAAACAAGGACCGGTTGTGTTACTTGTACTACGAGGATGGGCGTGAAATTTGAGACCCCACCAGTTTTAAGCCATGCTTGAAACCATAACGTTGGTTGATATTAAAGGAAACATGAGAAACCAGGGTTCCTTAGGAGTTGCAGGATTTCGTCCATCCAGAGTATTTTGTTTTGTTGAATGCCTTTGTTTCTATGGGTGTTCTTCAAAATTAGGACCCCTCCAGATGTGGTTTCCTTCTGGTTTTCCTTTAAAACACATCCAAAAAGAGGTCCGTATGATACCATATTGAATGACAATTAAGTGTTGGCGGTTGGGATGGGTGGCTTGGACGCTATGCCCTAGTTCCACTCAGCACCCGTCCAAGAAGCCGTTCTAAGAAGGTTTAAGAACACGTTCTTGGGTTGAGGAGGACCTTTGGTTGTTGGTTTTAAGACACTCCCCTGAGTTGTGGAGGACCTTGGTTGTTTCCGCATTGATTCCGGGAAAGAACCAGTGTTCGGTATGGAATACATGAAACATGATCCGTCCCCTTGAAGATTGACTGGAGCACGTGCCAAAATTTGCACGGAACGCATAAAGAATACGTGAGGTAACTTAAGTCTCTAGGGGTTTATTCCCCATTCTTTTCAGCCATCATTCTTTTCAAAAACCAGCCATGTCCCCGGTTTTCTAGAAAGAAGGATCCCTGGAAAGAATGGAAATGGAGGTTACCCCTAGAAAGTCCAACATGGAAGCCGCCATCTGGAAGGCTTCATGGAATCGGTGCCTTTGGCACTTACCTCCGCCCGTGGACATCTTTTACTCAAACAGGGGGGAGCGGGGGGGAGCGGGAGGGCAGGGGGGGGGGGGAACGGGGAGGAACGGGGGGGGGGGGGGATTCAGCAATTGATGAGAGAAAGGCACAGGGACACCGCCCCCCCCCGCACCCAGGAAAGGTTCTTTTAGGCAGCAAAGGTTCTTGGAAGCACAGGGACACCGCCCCCCCCCGCACCCAGGAAAGGTTCTTTTAGACCCCTCTTAGCAGCAAAGGTTCTTGGAAGGGTTCGGCAAAGGCCTTTCTGGAGGATGAGCACTAATGATCACATGGAATGTTGTACCGAGTGCCTAAAGGTTTTGGGCCCACTGTAAACCCTAAGCAACGACTTTGAAGCCGTCTACGAATTTGCCTGCCAAAGAGTCCCAAACTGTTGGACACAGAAGCACGCTTACGTGTGAAGAAGAATACATGACTTAACACTCGTAGTGGTCACTAAACACCTGATTGAGGTGTGTCCACTCCTTGTTCGCCACATCCCGTCACTTCCAACAGCAATGTAGTTTGCGTCATGATTGTAAAATGCCTGTCTTTCCTAAGTGTCTTCACCTTCAAGCAACAGGTCCACCAAACTCGTTGGAACAAGCGCGAATGTACCACACATCCAAGTGATCATTTGCAGGGTGCGATTTGAACGATGTGTTGGGAAGCCCCTGGTTCATCAAGAAGGAATTGGTTGACCGCCTTCCGTCACAGGGGAAGGTGCAAAAAATATATTTTCGGCTTCAGTATCATATTGTGTCTTCCCTGCAATACAATATACAATCGTTTTGGAGGAGACCCGTTTCCAGATGGTACTTTTGGTGAGTGTACTCCGTGTCATCCCCTGTACAACAGTATACGACAATTGAACATAGAACGTTGCTCGTCATACAAGGGCCTAAATAGCTAGAATGGGGTAATGACGTTTTGGAAGTACTGCAAAAAAAAGAAGACCATATCATAGTTCTAGGGGTAAAACATATACGTGACCTTTTCAAGCCCCCTATATTCTGACCCCCCCTTTCCTTTGGTCGGTCCCCACGTGCCCTCGGCTCCTCTTTCACGCCACACGCGACGACCGATCGAGCGATGACTCGGCCGGAGGACCGGAGGACGCGCAAGCCTTGGCCTCTTGGAAGATGGGGAGCTGCTCCAGGACCTGCACCTGAAGCGCTCTGCGGTTTGTCTCTTCCATTTGGCAGAGGCCCCTGGAAGGAAACAAACATAACTAGTAGTGATGGATTCTCTTAAAACCAACCAGGGAAAGTAGAGGCCCCTGGAAAAAAGCATAACAAAAATCCAGCAGTGACGGATTCCCTTCAAAACCAACAAGGAAAAACAAAGTAGAGGCTCCTGGAAACAAATATGCGGTGGTTGTCAACAATGGGGTAGCCCCAAAATGAGCTACCCGATCGGTAAATGAAACCATGGACGATTTAACATGCGATCCATATCCTGGTGGTTTAATTTTGGCTCTCATACCCATATACGCAGTGATGGAATCCCTTCAAAACCAACTTAAGGGAAAATAAATGGAAAAAGGAAACATAGATGGATTCCCTTCAAAACCAACTTAAGGGAAAATATATAGAAAAAAGGAAACATAGTTCCAGCAGTGATACAAGGGAAAAACGGAAACATATTTTCGGCAGTGATGGATTCCCTTCAAAACCCATGCAAAAAAATGCAAAAGGAAAACATAGTTCCAGCAGTGATGGATTCCCTTTAAATCGAACTCAAGGGAAAATAAGTGGAAAAAGGAAACATAGTTCCAGCAGGGATGGATTCCCTTCAAAACCAACTTAAGGGAAAATAAATGGAAAAAAGGAAACATAGTTCCAGCAGTGATGGATTCCCTTCAAAACCAACAAGGGAAAAGCGGAAACCAATTTTCGGCAGTGATGGATTCCCTTCAAAACCAATGGACAATAAATGGCAAAAGGAACACATAGTTCCAGCAGTGATGGATTTCCTTTAAATCCAACTCAAGGGAAAATAAGTGGAAAAAGGAAACATAGTTCCAGCAGGGATGGATTCCCGTCAAAACCAACTTTAAAAAAAATAACTGGAAAAAAGGAAACATAGTTCCAGCAGTGATGGATTCCCTTCAAAACCAACTTAAGGGAAAATAAATGGAAAAAAGGAAACATAGTTCCAGCAGTGATGGATTCCCTTCAAAACCAACTTAAGGGAAAATATATGGAAAAAAGGAAACATAGTTCCAGCAGTGATGGATTCCCTTCAAAACCAACAAGGGAAAAACGGAAACCTATTTTCGGCAGTGATGGATTCCCTTCAAAACCCATGGAAAATACATGGCAAAAGGAAAACATAGTTGCAGCAGTGATGGATTCCCTTTAAATCCAACTCAAGGGAAAATAAACCATATGTTTTAGCAAATGGAAGTTCATCAGGACCTTTTTGACAGAATTCGGGGGTTCATGAGTAATCACTGTTGAGGCGGGTCCAGCTCTTGAAATCAGCCACCAAAGTGTGTGATCCTTTCAAGGGAACCTTTTGTAAAGTCTTTGGACACAGCTTCATGCTTGGCAACTCCCACGCAAGGGACTTGTTTTGCGTCTTTGACCTGTTAGGGCCTTTCTTTCAACCTGGTCAAGGGTCTGGTTTTTCTTGACAAGACCCAGTCCCCCATACAACCAAAACTCTTCCTTCTGGCGCCGCTCTTTGGCTTCTGATTGCGGGCTGCACATCACTGACTATGATAGAACACAGCCTTCATCCGAAGGGGCATTGTCCACACTAAGGGAGACCAGCAGCCTCAAGGAGTAAACAAAACACAATAAACTACAACTTTTGAGGACCAGCCTTATGGCAATCTTCACATCGCTACTGGGGGTCACTGAGTAAACAGCGACCCAATAGCTATAGAGAAAATAGAACAATTTGGTGTCAGATTAGATTGGCGTTTTCCAAGTTTAGTACTGGCTTACTATTGGTTTAGTATTGCTTTGTGCTGCTTTAGCACTGGCTTGGTATTGCTGGTTTGAGTATTTCTTTGAGCTGGCCCAGTTGGGTTTGGTATTGGCTTATTGTGGCTTTCTGCTGCCTTAGTACTGGCTTTGCCCCAATCTAGTATATCGTTGGTTTGCGTTGGCTCGTTTTTGGTTTGGTATTATTATTTGTTTTGCGGCCTGGAAAACGGTTGCACAATGGGGTATCCCATTTTCATTTCTAGCATTGAGTACTTGGGATGACCATGTAAAACCCCGTTGGACATTTGTCTTCTGAGCACTTTTATATAAAGGAGATGTCAGGAAAGCAGTTTGGGATGGGTTTTTGCTTGAAGAGATATTCTGACTTGCTCTGTACTCAGAAAAAGGAACTGGTCTCAGATGCCCAGTGGCCATGAACAAAAAGGGCATCCTTTTTTGCTTGGTGGAGTTTAAAGGGGAAACCTTCCCCAAAAAAGAAGATAAAAAAGGGCGGAATCCACTGGGCAACAGAGTGGTGGACGAGCAGAGAGATGGGAATTACCTCCGGGTTCTCTACGTGCCACCCATTTGGTTATCGCCGTTGTGGAAAACAACTGAACAAATGACATTTCCCAATAATGGGACAAGTTACCAATAATATTTGGGAGCCGAACGGAATATTGACCAACCCCAAACTCCCCAAAGCGATACAGTCCTTTAACTGGGGACGTGATTGCAGTCTTTCACTTGCTCGCTCGAATGCCAGCAGGTGAGGCCATAGCACGTGGGCAACCAAGCTCTTGGTAAACCAGAGCGACAAAATCGGGTGATGGTCCACACCAGAGGCGCCAAAAAAGAGAAGTCCGTCACTCTCTGCAGATCTCCCAGAAACAACATATGGCTCTGGTTGTCAGAACCAATCAATGGGATCCCGCTTTGGGATTGGTGAATTCACCACCCATGTTAGAACCTTCTAGGTCCTCCAGTAAAGTGGTTAGAATAAGGGTACCAACTTTTTTCTGTAGTCTATTTTAGTAGGGGAACCCTCTCCCAAAAAAGGGGTGAGAAAGGGCACCACTGGGGGACCTAGTATCTTTATGCTTGGATTGGGTCCCGTTCACCGGAACCTAACCGATTTTCAGATTTGGACCCGTATGCCACTTCTTTGGCCCCGGAAAAGTGGCCCTACTTTTCGCGCGCGACTTGGGCAAATGGGCCAATCTTTCACGCAACGAGTGGTCTCTGTGTCTGAAAGGGATCCAAGCAAATGGGATGTTCCTGTTGTTTCCCTTTTACCGGCTTGTTGTCACAAATCGTACCCTCAAGATGTTTCTTTTGTTTCCCTTTTACCGGCTGGTTGTCACAAATCGTAGCCTCAAGATGTTCCTGTTGTTTCCCTTTTACCGGCTGGTTGTCACAAATCGTAGCCTCAAGAGGAGCATCTATAGCATGCCGGTGTTCCGAAGCATGAGCCACAGCCACGCATTAAATGGGTTTAAACATGTGGCGTAACTAGGACACCAGCCGCTGGGTCGATTCAACATGTGACGTGGAGGAGCCCAACGGTCAGGGGCTAAATAATTTCAAACATAGTGTTCCAGGACCCATGCCTCAATTTGAAGTACACCACAACCACAAGTGACCAGTGGCCATGGGGAAAAAGGCACTTGCTTTGGGAGGCTCACTTTCAAGGCAACCTCCCGATCCTTCCTAATGTAAGCCCAGCAACCGGGAATGTTGAGAGTCCTGAATGTCTATGTGATAGGGTCAGGACCAACAAAAGAGGTACCTTTGGTTGCTGTTGACCCCTCTGCAAAAAGTTTAACTTTTTGGTGGGTTCAATGGAAAACCCAAAAGGTTTTAGCCAAAGAAGTTAAAGTCTGTAGATCCAACTCAATAGCAATCCTTGGTACCCATCCCGCTTGGGTGTCCTGGAAGGTCAAGCAACGGGCCGTGAAGGTACCCAGACTGGAAAAACATCCATTTCGCACCACCGTTCTGAAACCCTGGAAGGATTTGATTCCCCTGCAAATACCAAGACATCATAGTTTCGACTATCCATTTCGCACCACCTAAGAAACCCTAGGACCATGGCTTCTTAGGTGGTGCGAAATGGATTTCGCAACCATCCAGAAGGCCAAACAACAATGGTTCCAATTCTCTTCCGCCCCTTTGGGTCATGTGCCCCAACCACTCCTCGTGTCGAAAGCCGCTCGCCGCACGTCTCTGAGTCGGCCACGTCGAAAGCGGCCACGTCGCTGAGCAACGTGGACAGCGTGATCTCGGTCAGAAAGTGGGTGCCGGAAGCGTGTGTATGTGTGTGTATGCACATATATATATATAGAGGCCGGGTGTTGGTGGGGATGTTATTTTAACATGCAAATGCTTCTGTATATATATATATATATGGTCACCCCCCCCAAAGGCCTACCTTCCTATATATTTTAGGTGAGGGTATCAACTCTACTCTGCCGGGGGGGGGGGGGGAGCATATATATATATATATACATATAGATATATATTACACATATGACTTTCGCACGTGTCTTGCGTAATTGCCCTCTTCAGGTTTGTTTTAGGACACCAAAAGGAAAACCGGAGCCCTGCTTGGGGGTCCAAATCCCTGCTTGGACATTGCAAGTTTTTATACGGACCTCGAGCTCCATACTAGCTCCAGTGAAACAAAGTGTTTAACGTGTGCCGTTCTTTCATCTCAAAGTTGGTCAAGTTTGAAGCCTCTAGCTTTCCTCACACTAGGATCTCAGGGCGTAAATTTCAGAGAGCTTTTAACAAAAGCAAGAACAACCAGCAGCCAACCAACCAACCAACCGAACGACCGACCGACCAACTAACCAACCAACCAGGCAACCAATCAAGCAAAAAACAGACAAACAAACAAACAAACAAACAAACAAACAAACAAACAAACAAACAAACACAACGTCTGACAGTTTTAAACCGTTTGTGTTTGGATGGTCATTGAAACAAACCTGGAGTCCGCCTTCACAGCGCCCTTGAAAGCACCAAGCTTTTCAAAGATTTGCTTAACGTTGACCCCCCGGATCTAAGTAGAACCACTGTTTTGTAAAGAGGGGGTGCCTGGATTTAGTGGGGAATCATCACTTTTGGAGGGGAACACTCCCCTATGAATAAACTAGGCGTGTCAATACGGGGTCAACATTCACAATCATGCCCTGTCCGTGTTTTATGGAAGCTGGGGGGTCCTGGAAGACTATGTTGCTTTACAAGGGACCATTTCCCTGGTAAGTTCCATGGCAGGAGGGTAAAACAAAAACAGTGATTCCCTTTACCAAAAAGAAAAATCAGCTCCAAAACGGTGTAAAACAAACCGAAGGGCGACGGAAGCCACCCTTTTGGGCCACCTTTTGGGACTCTGAAAGCTTGGACTCGGGAATCCTTCTGGCCCCCAACCTAGCCGAGCCAGAAAGAAAGCCAGGGACCTCGAAAGACTTGACCGTGTGCGCGTGCGGCGTGCGGGAATTTTGCAACTTCTGAACTGCTGGCAGGGGACGCAGTTCATGACTGACGGAGAAGCGGACTTCTTCCCACAACCCATTCCGTTTCGGATGGCAAGCGGCACCTTGGACTCCGAATTCAATTCCTGAAATGCCCGCAACTGTGAAGGTGCGTGTTCTCAGGAATGAGCTTCCTTCAACCAAGGAGTCAGGAGATCCCTATGACTCTAGGACCTTCTTTGATTTTCTGGCCACAAACCAAGGCCCTTTTGGTCGGGACTCAAACTTGGTTTTGGGAATGAACCACTTGGGATCCCCAAACGGAAGCCACCAGTTGGATGGTTCAGTTCGGCGTCATTCCCTCATTCACTTGCCGAAACAGGGTTTTAAAAAAGACAAAGAAGAAGAAGAAAAAGAAGAAGACAAAGGAGAAGAAGAGGAAGCCTCCATTTTGGGTGGGGGATCCAAACAAACACGAATTAATCGAGCGTGCCACATTGGGTCATTTGTCATCCAAGCGAAGCCACCCGCGACTTTGAAAGGCCATTCCAGGGACCCAAGGCTTTCCTTCCTGTCACCTCCAAAAGTGTTTTTCTCGATTCAGTTCGGAAACCCATTCCCTCCATTTCCCTTTTCTGGAACCCTCCAAAACTGGGCTGCCCTCAGATCCACCGCGCTAAGGGGATGGCTGGGACCCACCAAGAAAAGTGGTGGAAGCCACCAGCAAATCCAGTGCCCCCTGAGGCCCTGCACCGAATCTGGTCTTGGGAAGGAATCCTCTGGCAAACCAACGGATTAGATCCCCCAGCAAAAAGTTTAACTGTTTGCTGGTTAAAAGGACATATGAGGGGAATCCAACAAGTTAAAGTCTAAAGATCCAACCCAACAGCAGAGGTTCGGGGTCATTCCAACACTGACAACCTGCAGAAGTGTCGTTTTGATCGGTTAGTTTGGTTAGAAATCGATAGGTTAGGTTCCCGTGGTTTAGACGGGTGTTACTGCCCATTTGCCATGGAAACCCATGGATTTGTGTCTGAACAGGTCACCTCGGCCGCATTTAGCTCTCTCTCTCCGTCAGCTCAGGTCCCCGCGTCACCTTTGTACGTGGCCATCTCATGCACCGCCATGTGCCGCGTCTCATTCCTGAGAAGCAACAGTACCGTTCGGGTTATAACCTACTTGGCCCAACTCACTCAAAATAGGTGATACCTCAGGTGGCGATACATGCTAACTTGGCCGAACAGCCGACTCCCCACGGACAAATTGTCACGGGCCGTCTGCAGTTTGAGTCGAAATTGCACATTCCGAGGGGTTCTCAACATTACCTGCCCACGGAGTAACATGGAACCTGACGTTTCGGGGGATTTTGGGGGGCCCTGGTTACGCGGCGAGATCCGAAGCCTTCCGGGACAGAACCCCTGAAGGAAGCTGCCAACCGCATGCGGTTTCGAAAAGAAGAGAGTCTGTGCTCCGACTCGGCCAATCCCCAACAGGTCTTTCTACTTGTTGACTTGTGATGGTCAAACCAAGACGTGAGTTGTTGTGGAATAAAACAAACACGTGCTCAAGCCATGCTTTTGTATCCAAGCGCTAGGGTCCAGGACGTGTAAGCATGGCCCCTGTAAACTGCTCATGACGCGATGTTCAAAGGACCCGGACTTGCACAGAGAGTATCCCTAATGCGCCGCACGCACTTGTTGCCAAGTTCTGGGCGAACGGCAGTGCGTCACCCACCTCAAATGAGTGTTTCTCAAAGTGGGATTCGGACCTCTTTTGGTCGGTGTTTGAACATTTTAGGGAATGGACGGCTAGTTTGAGAAACCCCCAGATATGACGCAGATATTGAAGATACACACGAAAACCCACCATTTTAGGTTCCCCTAGAGACAAACCCAAATAAGAAAAGTAAGAAAGGGACCCCAAGAAAGAAATTGCCCACAGACTGCTTTCCCGAAACGCAACGCCGTGCTGGGACCCACTGGGTCGTGAACTTTGGAGAACCCTCCGAGATGCTCAATTCAACAGGAGTCCTCAGATTTTCTACCTGAACCCTGGCACCAAAATCTTGTGGTTTCCATGCGGACAAGTTTTCATGTGTTGCATTGCGCCCAGTTTGGACCCAGCGATATGCCCTCACTAACATGGCACCTGACTGGGGGATCACAGAAAACTATCTTCCCTTTCAAGGGGCCTTCTGGTGAGTGCCACGTTTGTGGGCAGGGTGATACCCTTTGGAACCTTGACGACCCATGGACCAAACCAAACCGAAGGTCGGATCGGGTCGATTCGCTTCGGGGCCCCGATCCCGATCCAGCTACCAGCCCCGAACTGGCCCCGCCTGTCGTGCAGCTTCGCCGGGATGGCTGTGTCCTTGCCGATCAGATCCGCCAAAACCGGTGGGGCCAGTGCGTGCAACCCAGTGTATGCTTCCAAACTTATCCCTGAATAGTGACATCCTTTTTAGTTCTTGGCCGTTGCCTGGCCAAAACCAAAATCATTGGCCGACTTGCTGGAACTTTTACATGAAAACCTGGGGTGTGACACTCCTCAACCCCATGAGGTATGCATTCCCAGTATTGAAAGAAGACTCTAGGCGTTGGATTGAAAGGTTTCAATACTGTGGATGGTTGCGAAATCCGGCGCCCCACGAAATGAAACCATGGGAATGACACCATAACGTTTGCCGGTATTTACATGAGAAACATCAGACACCAGGCTGTCTTAGGTGGTGCGAAATGGATTTCGTCCATCCACAGCATCCCTAATCCTAATCCGTAAGCCTCGTTGGGAAGCCACTACAGCAACAGAAACCACAGCTCGGGTAAGGAATTGGATTGGTTTTCAAAACCCGGCTCGAGAACCCCTTGTTCTCCACTCATCCAGCGAACCTGCCTTACTTCCCTGCTAGACCATCAGGTTTGCTGTGTTGTTTGAATGAGCCTTCATATTTTCAAGTTTCATCTCCAGCTTCAAGCACTTTGCTACCTTGTATGCTTAAAATGGGGTAGACTCGTGATGCTTCGTTACTTCTGGCTTTCGCGGCACATTTTGTTGTTTGGGGCCTCGCATCGCGCAGCATTCTATGCCCTGTAAAGCAAAGGAGACACACCTTGGACAAACCCCCGTTGAGGATTGCAAACCTCTTGTCTGGAGTGAAGCAGATGAAGGCAAATCCAAACTGTCTGCCGCCTTTTGATTCTCCCAGAAACACTTGAGCACAAACACCTCCACCCCCATTTGGTCCAAATTTTCAGGGGTTCCACAAATGCTTATGCGTCCAAGGGGCACTCCCTTTAAACCAACCTTAAACCAGGTTTACAAATTCAGCAGCGAGTCAGATAGGGCCGATCCCTCAAGCGGAACTTGCCTTGTCCTCAGGAACTTCACCTGAGTGGAACCGCTTCAGGTTCTCTTCCCCTTAAACCCATGTGAAAAAGGCACCTCAAAAGACACATACCCATATGGTCAGTTTTTTTTTTGGGGTACCCCCACCCCCGGCCCCAACAACGAAGAACACATAAGCTCTGTTTTGATTGGTCATGTGGGTGTGTCTTTCTTTTCTGGGACCCAAACAAGTATGTGTATATTGTATATACACGTGTATATATATATACAATAGAGGTGTCTCTTTGTGGTTTTCTTTTCAAGCCGCAACCAATTCAACGTCTCGGAAAAAAAAAGAAGAACAAACACATTTCTTCGAATCGCTTTTTGGACCCCTGTCTCATGGCATTCTGAAAAGCTAAAGCCCACTTGCAAGTGACCCTGGTCGGAAGTGGATCCGAATCAATCGGGAACACCACAACCCCATTGTAACTTTTAAGCACGCACACTCCTGGTCTCCGGAATTCCCGAAAGGCACTGAAAGACAGGGCTCCCTATATTTCCCCTTGAAACAAGCCTGCAAGTTGTGTCAGATTGCGGTTCGATTTAAGAGGGAGTCCGCACTGTTTGGGAAACAACCCTATAAATCCACGATGGGTTGATTCATCTAGGGTCGGAGACAAATTAGCCCCACCCCGAGAAAGGTGAAAGTTCCAAGAGCCTTTGATGTGAGAGGCATTTTGCTCTCGGACTACTCTGCCAATTCGCTCTCCGCACCAAGTGGTCCCCAAAAGGAGCCTCAGAAAATGAGGGTTTTGGACTTTTGGAGTCCCATGTGCAGGGGGGAGGCCTGAGATGTCAAAGTCAAATGGCTGCAGGATGCTGCAGGGAAGGTCTACACGGGCTTCCAGAACTCTGGTCTGAACAGCAACGTTGCGCCTGACGCGATGCCAACCGGAACCGGCATGTCCGATTCTTTTGGCTCCTTCCTCAAGAAGAACCAGGGGGGCCGCCCCCGCTGGGAAACCAGGGTCCGAGTGACCATTCCCAGTCCAAGACTTTGCAGGAAGCGCGCCGTACGGGCCATGCAAACGACTGCAGCTTCACTGGAAATCCAATGAGTCAGGGAGGCCGTTGCATGTGGAATGCGCCATGCCGTCAGCGACGAGTTTTGACAACAACTTGTCGCAAGAATTCAGAAGGAGGGCTGAGACACATGAGTTGAGGGGGGCCGACTATTGTCACAACTGCTGAGTACACCCGCCTTTAGCATCTTCTTTCAGGGTCTTCTAAAGGTTCTTGCGCACATGCTGCAGTGGAACCAGTGCGCGTTGGTTGGGAGGGTCATGAGCATCATATCCCGAAGTAAAATCTACGAAACCTACGTGGCAAAAGCACCCACCAGAAGGTTAGGGGGAATGTCCTGCAAATGGCTTCTGAGTAGCTGTTTCCCGTGAGGCCTTTAAAAGGCCGTATGGAAGGCTTGTGGATGGACAAAACCCACTTTGCGCCAGTTGCGTGCCTGTGGTATTCAAGTCGGGTTTCATCCATGCCAGTTGGTGCGCCTTGTGGATTCTGTCCATCCACAGTTAGGGAAACCATACTTGGATGTTCGATGCAACAAGATGCAACAAGTTAGTAAGTGTTGTTTTGTTTCTTTTCACACCCTTGCAACAAGTTGGAAAACAAGAAGAATAACAAAATAAGAAGAAACAAAACGGGCGGCTTAGAAGTAGGTTGTAGCCTAGGTTGCCAACAACTTATTAACTTGGAGAATCGAACACCCAGGTAGCAAAACCCAGGGCTAGGTTAACGATCCGGTCCGAACCCGGCGCGGTTCCTCGCTGAGACTCGCATCTTTCGCCAGCCAACACACCCCTTGGGGGTGGTGATTGGGTACCTTACATCACACTGCGTTACATAGCATGACCTTACGTTGCATGAAGGGTGTGATGAAGGAACCGTGTAAACTCATAACTTTACAACCCTTAGTCTGGAAGCAACCATGTTGTCTTTTGCAGCGCCCGAACCTAAAAATGAACAGAACCCAAAGCAAAACATACAAGACTTAAATCCTTGATCCAAGAACAGTGAAGATAGCCATCTCCAAATTCAGCTTCCCTCTTGTTTTGGCTTGGTGGCTTGGTGGTTTGGTTCTGGTTTCATTTGGTCATGGGTCAAAATCCCGTACCCCCAGTGAACATCCCAATGCAACCACTAAAATAGGTCCTAAAATGGGTGGATAAATTCACCAATCCCTCAAAATGGGATCCCAAAACGGTTTTTGACAACCACATCCATTTACTCCCGACCGAGTCTATCACAGACATCACTTTTCGCTCATGCTGATTCACTCCCTCGGAGGCGGCGGCGCTGATGCTGGTGGCGCTCCGCGTTGGCGCCCGCGACCGCCTCGAAGAGACTTCGGCCTCAAATGGAACATGGGCGGAAGACTTCATGGGATCATATCTTGGTTGCTGTTGAACCCCCCTTGCAAAAAGTTTAACTTTTTTGGGGTTTACTGGAAAGCACCTTTATTTCCCAAAAGCTCAAGTCTAAAGATCCAACCCAATATCAGTCAAGATATTAGGGTTTGGTAGTCTGTGTTAAAGGGGAATCCCCCTCAAACATGAAAGAACAACAGCACCACTGGAGGTATGGATATAGAACCCTTCCACAAAGTGGGTACTTTTGGGGGAACAATCAAAAGCAGAACCAAGGCTTTTAAAAGATACGTGTCAAAGAGGACTTGGCCCCCCAACATGGCGGCGTCAAAAGAGTACCCTCAACAAACACACAATCAAATGGGATTTGGAAACCTTTTGAATGAGCGAGTTGTTGCGTTGGCTTTCCCTCAAACGATCAAGCTAGAAAAGGCAACCATAGGAGCCTACATGACCAGAATGGGGGCTCGGGGTGCTTTAAGACAAAACTCCCTCATTATAAAGGGGTAAGCTATGAGAAATCATGTTGACCCCTATATGGCGCTTATCTGAAATTCCTGGTTCCCGAAAACGCCTGTCAACTTCCCTGCCCTGGTTCGAAAGTCGCGACTTTTTCGTGCAAAAGCCGTACGCAAAGATCTAGGGGTTGATTTATTTTCCATTCTTTCAACCATCGTTCTTTCCAAAACCCGGATCCGTTTTCCTGGTTTCCGGAGGTTTTCTAGAAAGGATCCCTGGAAAGAATGGACATGGAAGGTACCCTTAGAAAAGTAGCCTTCCGCAGCTCCAGCTCCAAGCCGTGCAGCCGCAACTGGCCCGCTGGCCGGATCTTGCGCCAAACGTTACAGAACATCTGGCTGGAAAGTTGCGCTGGGCCCGAAAGCTTCAAAACTCCCGCAAGCCGCTTTCTGCTAGGGGGTTGCTTTTGCAGGGGCGTAGTCTTGCGGCGAGCCTCAGGCCGCACTATCCTCCGACCAACTTTTTGCATTCTGCGCACACTGCCCGCAAGAACGCATAGTTCATCATTTCATCTTGCTTTAAGCATTACACATAAATTTTGCCAGAAAAGCATAACTCTCGCGACCTCCATCGCAACGCTTTCGCAGAGGGCAAACCAAGACACCAAAGGTTTTCCCTTTCATTCCTGAATACAAGGATCTTTCAGACGACTCCTATATGGGTGTGATTTTGTTTAAGGGTACCCTTTTTAGGCGCGTTCAACATGGAACCAAAAGCAAGCCATCCATTTTCTGAGGTTCCCTTTGTAACGTGGTCAATCAAGTCAGCTGTACCTTGGGCAACTTGATCACTGCACGTTTCTCAGGCGTAGAACCCACTTCAAGGGTCTCATGTCCAGAAAGGGGTGTCATGAAGGACAATCCTGCAAACCAGCCCGCGTTGCCTATCACAACACCGGCCTTGCTGGGTGTAATATTGTCCCGATAGGAGGGTCAATGACCTCAGGACTTCATCTGAGCAAAACTACAAGGAACCTTTTGCAGGTGAGATCAAAGACCCAATAATCTTTATATCTAGGGGAACCTTCCGCATTCTTTCCAGGCATCCTTCTTTCTAAAGAACCACCCAAAACCCTGGGGAAACGGATCCGGCTATTGAAAAGAACGATCAACCCCTAGAAGTGTGGCTTTCTCATTTTGTCACCCAAATGGTCGCTTTCAGGGAACGACCCCTAAAAGATGTGGTGTGTCCAACCGTCGAATCACAGCACCAACAAAGAACTGGGCGATGCCCAGCTTTCAAACGATGCAGTTATCCGAGCCAGTTTTGGGCGGTTGATTAATGGTTTTGATCTTCAGGGGTTCGAAGACCTGATCGGCGGTGTTGGAAATCTGGCCCCTGCAATAATAGCACAGGGATCCTTACATTATACACCTGAACATTGCCTTGTACATGGTGGTGTCCCTTCATTTTGGTGGCGAAAGTAAAGGGTTTCCTGGGTGCCAAAAATGTGTGTCTCTGTTTTTACCCCCGAAACTGGTAGTTTCCTTTCAACCAACCAGACCAGTACCCTCAAAAGGAAGAAAGACACCCTTTTCCAGGGTTTGGCTACAAAAAAAAACTACAGGAAATGGGCCCCAAAACACACTAAATCCGCTGTTTTCCTTTAGAAATTCCTTTGGTTACAGGAAAATCTACCGGAAATGGCCCCCTAAAACAGCTTTCCCGCAGACTTTCCCGCAACCCTCCCCTTTTTGTTTCCCCTCTTCGTTTCAGGGGCTCCCCGCTGTATCGCTCCGCGGATCGCTTCGCCGCGGGCCCCGGCTCCTACTCCGGACATCGATTTCCGAGAACGGGGAGAGACACGCAGCGCCGCGGGGCCCTCGACATGGAACCCCGTCTTTTGCCCCGATAAAGCCGAAAAAATATACTGGTTGACATTGGAAGGGGAGCAAAAATAAGAGATTTGTCCCCTGTAAAACCTAAAACCAAATGGTTGACGTTGGGTTAGGGGAGCAAAAAATCTCAGATTTTGGCAGTTAAGTCTTTGGAGTTCAACAAGCGAAAATGGTTTTTTTTCTCCCAACGACAACCATACAAAGGTGACGGTCCCTGTAAGTTCCTATAAGTCCCTACAAGTCCCAATATCCCCTATGGAACCAAAAAGGTGATGCCAAAGAGGTGACCCTAGGGTTCCTTGCCCTCATTAAAAGAAAGGCCTTGGGATCCAATGTGGATGATGACAATCCTTAGGGAACCAATGGTGGTTATATGAGGTTCCATGGTTTTGATGGTGGTTTGAATCCCAGGGGTGATGGTCCCTATAAGTTGCTATAAGCAACCCCTATAAGTCCCTATAAGCCCCCTACGGAACCAAATAAAGGTGATGGTCCCTATATTTCCCGACATTTCCCCTTTGGGCGGTTCCCTTTTGGCACCCAAACAAGAAACAAGGCACGATGAACTCGAGTGTGCTTCCCTTTCTACGGTTCAAAAGGCCGTGCGCATAAGTCAGGACACTAGGTCCTCCAGTAGAGAGGATAGAATAATGGTACCCTTTTTTTCTGTAGTCCATTTTATTAGAAAAAAACCCTCACCCAAAAAAGAAACGAGAAAAGAAACGGCACCAATTGCTGGGGGATGGACATGCTTGCCTTCACGAGAAGCCGCGTGACTCACGGGCCTCTTTGAGGCCCTCGGGGAAGAAGGCTTCGCAGAGCGCCGGGTAGCCCGCCACGGCCTGGCGGGCAAATCGGACGGAGGGGGGGAAAATGGAAGCATGGAAACCAAAAAGGGGGAGCCCTCGAAAATTCTTCACTTGGGCGGAGGGTCCAAGAGAAGCCTTTTTGTGAGCCACTAACATGGTCCAAAAGCCCAGGAACTTTTTGGCCAATGGGATTCCTTCTGTGGATGGACAGAATCCCGCACCACTTTGAAGCCATGCAGGACCATTGTTGCACGGTGCAGGGTTTCGCCCATCCACAGTAGGCAACTCCTCACTTCCCACGATGGTCGAAATTGAGGCCTCGACTTGTTCTTTGGCCTTTGGGGCATTCCTGACTTGAGTGGATGGTCCAAAGGAAGTCCGGGAACTCTGGTTGGCCAATGGGATTTCCACATCTTCCCGAGATGGTCCAAAAGAAAGCCTGAACTTTCTGTTTGCCGCTGGTCTTCCGCAACAGCATGCAGTCCAAATACCTGAAAAGTGAGACTAGCTCAACAGGCAACTTGGCGCCAAGAGGTCCACCTGATGTGTTTTTGTTTTTGTTTTTTTGCGGGCCTCGCGTGTCTTTTTCTCAGTTGTTCAGCGACGCTGGGAAAAAAAAGGGAACCCTTTTTGGGGCTTGGACCATTTTTAGTGGGGCAGCCCCCCCAAAAAAAAGGAACATGGGTGCCACTGAACAACTGACTTTTTCGCCTGACTAGCCCAGAATTGACGAACCCCAACCCTTGACTGACCCAAAATTGCTTTGACTCACCCCAGAATCCCCCCCCTTACCCCCTTTGAGTGGTGCCATCTCTCTCAGGAGCCTAAGACCTCAGCAGAGGGCTTAAGGTTCATTGGGGCCGTCGCGCCATCTGCCGTGGGTTTCTGGGAAGTCAAGAACAAAAAAAAACAAGGAACACCTGTCAAACTGCGGGCTGACAATTTTCAGATCTCTGCTACAAGTGAAGGACTTGTGGGTTAAATGCGGAAATCCAACCACTAAACCAAATAAAAAGCTGAACACGTAAGGGGATGGCAAGGAGCAAAAAGAAACAATTGTCAAACAACTAAGTCCAGGCCAGTTTGGGTTGGATTCGGGGTAACTAGAAGGGAATTCGGGCAACTAGAAGGCATAATCACTTCCGCGTCTCCAAAGTACAAACCTCTGTTCATGGACGCCTTCATGTCGGTGGGAAGCCCGGGGGGGGGGGGGTCGAGGAGAAACCTCTCTGCGCCACCAAGGAACAAGGAGCGCTCGGAATCCAAAAGGGAAAGGGCTTGATTCCTGGCTGGCCATTTTCATCAGAACATGGACCTATCAAAAGGCCCCTTCTGAAAGAAAGTGGCCTTCCAAGGACCCACAGTCGCGGCTTCTTTTTGTTCAGAGTGCATGGAATATTTAATAAGTGTCCAATGAGTGGAACTGCGGAATTCACCCTTTACACAGCCCCTGGGATGTCCTGCAAGTGGAGCTGTGGCTCGACCCCCGACCCGGTCAGACCGCTCCGACTCAGATCCGCCGAGCGAAGATCCGCCAGGCGTTCCTTCTGCAAGGTCTGCTTGGTCACCGCCCAGGGGCAGTCCTGCAGTGATGCGCCCACAGCTACTGTGGATGAACGAAATCCATTTCGCACCACTTTGAAACCATGGGAAACCCAGTGTTTGTTGGTATTTACAAGGAAATCATAATTCCAGGTTTGGTTAGGTGGTGCGAAATGGATTTTGTGCATCCACAGTGCGACCCCTCCAAGTTGTCTGGCTTCACCGTGGGAGAGAACCATCTTTCCGTGGTGTTGGAGGCTGGGGGGAGAAATGCCCTATTTCACTGGGTTGCCTTCTAGCGTGGTGGCCCCTGCTCGGAGTATTCCTTCGTCGAGTCTCATTTGGAACCTCAAGAAAACTAATCCAAATTCCTACCCCAGTTTGGACTGATGAAGCCCGATTTGTGTACGGATTGATAAACCACCCTCCAGCTGGCGCGAAGTAGATTTTGTCCATCCACCTATTTTGAGAACCAACTCCCACCCACCCACCAACCCAGCCCCCCTGTCCTAACGTTGGCACAACATGCCGCAATTTCAACGTAAGGGGTCCTCAGGCAGGTCCAGCAACTCCATGGTGGAGGAGACAGGCCTTGGCCAAGAACCTTCCGATCCCCTCTGTAAAACAAACAAATGAGCGCGTGTTTTTTGGGAACCCGGTTTAAATGGCTGTGGGTCAAAACCAATGGTACCATTTTGGGGTAGGTGCACCATCCATTTTAGTCTATTGTAGTGGGGATTGGGATGTTCACTGGAAATACGGGGTTTTGACCCATTGCCAAATGGAAACCATACAGGAAAACCTCCATTTTGGGGGGTCGCTTAACAAAGGGAGACCCAAATGGGCCCTGCAGCTACACACTGTTCTGATACTACTCAGTTTCCCAAAGAGACCACAAATAAAAGGTAGGTCGATTTGCTTAGGGCAAGTGAGGGCTACTTCTGTAGGGATCAGAGTCCCGTGAACCGTGGCCTTCCCACAAGTTCCGTAAGGATCCCCAAACAGCTTGCCCTGGGAGGAAGCAATGCCCCAGGAAGCGTTCACTGCGAACAGCTCTGGAAGGATGGAATTGATTGGTGTGTCTTTCTTTGTGCTTTGTCTTTTTTTGGAAGGGTTTCACGGGAAAACCGAAAGGGAGCCAACCAGATTACTTGGTGGTCTACGAACCTCGAAATGGAGAGCCCTGGAGAGCCCTGGAGCCCTGAAGCCTTTCACTGCCCACCGGGCCAGCTGCGCAAACATAAGCGTTGCGAGAAAGGCGATGGGCCTGCACCGATTCATCCACCGTCGGTGTCTATCACCAAAAAGTGTACTTTTGTGTACACTTACACACTTACACACGTAGATGTACGTGTACAGGTAGATATAGACGCGGATGCATTGAAACATATTTATCACAAACAGACGTATTCAAAATACATAATAATAGGCAGTAGGCGCGCGCCGCAAAACAAGGCGCCGCAAAACTTGGCCTGAGTAGGGCACACCCTTAAACACGGATGGTAGAGAAACACCTCACGAACATGACCACCAAAAGGTTCCACATTGACGCTCAAATTATATACGCCTGTGCGCATGTATCACGACCTCCACTCATTGAACATCATTGAACAAGGAAAGCCAAACGCCGTGGTAAACTCAAAAAAATGGGTGAGCCAGCAAGGTCACACCAAACACTTGCGTTGCTGAGGGCACCATTTGAGCTTCTTCTCCGACCTGGACGGCTCATGGCAAGATTGTAAGAAGCTCAACTCGACCTGTTGTCCCCCCCGTTTTGAGACAGCGAAGTCAAAGGCCTGGGATGAAATGACGGGACTGGTTCACGTCTTTTTCCAGACGTAACTGCGGATGGTCCAACGCGCCACCTTTCAGAAACCCTTTTTTTTCTGCCGCTTCTTCTGTAAATACCAAAAGAAACTAATGGCTCTTTTTGTGGTTTCCAGGTGATTTGTGGTTTCCAGGTGGTGCGGCGCATGGACTTCGCGTCACCACCCACCGGTCGCAAATGGAAGGTCTCCGCGAGCAATTTTCCGGGCCTTTGGAGCCTTTGGAGTCGGGATGCGATTTTGATTTCAGGACCTCCCCTCACGAGTGGTGGGCCAAGAATAGGTACCTGGGTACCCAAACCGGAACCCTGGAACGGGAAGCCAGGGCTAAAACCTGCGGTTTTCTCTTGTGGAATAATTTTGACCCATAAGTGGACCCTCAGGAATCATTTATCATGGCCCTACGAGGGCATGTGCAGCGTTTTCGGCGCTTCGAGTTAAACCGACATGCCTTGGTTTCCCTTTAAACGGGGCCACGACATGCGATCTACTGGAAAATCGCGTGGGTCCGGTGATTCGCCACAAGCTGAAACAAGGAGCTGCCAAGTAAGAACCCTGATTGAGCGAGCTCGTGTATCCCCAGGGCACCGGATTTCCAGTGTCGGCTCATGCTACAAGACGCACCTGGTCTCCCCAAACGGCTTGGTCCCTGATTCAGGCTTCAAACATCTTCAAACGGCGGAAGCCGCCGTGTGAGCTGTTGGCAAGGCGCGCCTGGATTCCAAGCCAGCGAGCGGGAGGAAAGGCACCTCAGATCTGCTCCACATTTGTTTCACTTCTGTTCACTAACCTGGAGCCAGCGGGTCTTAAGAAAAAAGAACGTCTTCCAAGACCCCTCAGTCAGGTTCCATGTAGTGGACAGGGTAGACCAGGACAACATGACGTGGGCTTCTTCAAGAGGATTTTGAAAATTGGTGTGCCCCTTGGAATTTGAGTGACAAAATGGGCAAAGCGGACAGGGAGGGGGTGACAAGTTGCAGCGACCTGAAAGCATGCCGATGCCAGCGGAGTCCAATTGGCATGGTTCGACACCCGAACGGGAGTTGTCCGAAATATGGGATCCCTTCTTAGCTGACATCAAAGGGACATAAGGGCTGATCCAACATCCAAAAGAACGATTTGCTTTTTATCCGCATCAAATATAAACACAAGACTAAGTCTAGGACAGGTGATTCAGAACCCTATAAATCAAATGCTCCCAAGAAGTTGCATGGTCTTCTTAAGACACGATTGCCCTTTGTGTACTCCCCTGTAAATTAACATGGAATTGGCCTCCCTAGAGGAGACTCGAGCGCAAAATGGCTCCATGTTGATCCACCGGTGTTGAACTACAGGTGAGCAAAGCATCCGCGCAGTTCCAAGGAACTTTGTACGAGCGCGCATTGATCAACCTGATGGAGTAATTACGAAGTGAAGGCTTCCTCTTACATGAGACACCCATAATATAAATCAACCAGGCGTCGAAAAATCCTGAACTGCCGCTACCCTCGAAGAGCTTTCAGCACATGCTGCAATGCTGGGATCCGCACACCTTCAGCATCCTCTCTGATACAATCAGCAGGTTTGTCTGAGGGGTAAACCTCAGCAGACTGCCGTCGAACGCTGCGTGTCTTGTGGCTACACGAAACATATCCCGTCCCAATGAGTCCCGAACCCAAACCCAGTGTTGAAGGAGTCTACTCAAACCCATTTAAGGATCTACTACTGCTACTACTACTGAGTTACTACTGCTACCCCCATGGCCGCAGCTGCTTCCGGCTGAAAGCGTCCCACACTACGCTCCCACGCAGGTCTTGATTTGTGCTATGATGGGATGTCAAGCATCCATCCACACGGCTGTAAACACAAGAGTGAGCCCTAGGTGGTTTCTGGTAAAGACATCCGAAAAAGCCGTCCGGTAGCTCCCTACTTTGAAGCACCTCCCACTGGGGTGCCAAAATAATTTGGGGGACCCCCGAAGCGGGTGGTGACCCTCTGTCCCTTCACATCAACTATACAAAGGGCACCCTCCCTAAGGGTCCCGCCTGTTTTTGGGCCCTCCAATTGGGTTGTTGTTGAGGGCCCTTGAGGGGTCGGGGTTCTCCATTGGAGGGTCCGGGGGTCTGCATTGGAGGGGTCATGACCGTTAGGGCTGAAAAAAAGAAGAACACATGCAAACCCCAGCCTGGTTTTTCAACTCTTCGGCGACCTTAGCCCCCCACGAAGGCCGCATGGTGCAGCGACGCCGCGAAGAGGTGGTCATTCCCCAAACGGCCCACCAGCAGCAGTGGCGCCTGCCCGAAACGAGAAGCCCAGGATAGCCAGCTTGACCCCGCAACCGAAAAACAAAAAAGGAAGCTACTCCCTACAAATTGACATGGAACCCCAGCGAACATTTTGGGTATGTCAATCTGCAGAAAGGAAAAGTACGTGTTGCACCAAAAGTGATTGAAACACCCAAAGGAACGTCAGAGGGTTGGCTTGTTTGAGCCACCTAGCCCTTTCAATCCCTCCAATTTGCTGATTTGCTTGCTGAGTCCAGGGGGGTGATGTTCACATCACCAACACAAGGACAGCTAGTTCCGTGCCGATTCAGCCACCTGGAGTCTCCATGACCCCTTAAAAATGGTGGGTCATGGCCCAAAATCATGGGGTCATGACCCTGTTAGGGGTCATGGAGACTCCTGGAAGCGACTCCCCCGGTGCACTTTTAGAGAAAAGGGACCCCCCCTCAAGGTGTGCCGTGGCTCATGAGAAATCGTGTGCCGTTGCCATGGGATGATACTTGCAGAACTCGCTACGAGATGAGTGATTGTATGCCAAAAAGGAATTCAGCAAAGTTGCTCCACAACTATAAGTTGGCAACTGAAAAGGAATTTGCAATGTTGCCAAAAAGGAACTCATAAAACTATATATATATATACATAATTTGCCAAGTTGCCATGTGCGGCCCTCCTGTATTCTGTGCTTCTTTGGGCGTTGTGCAAATGAGGCTAGTATAGTCCGTCCAGGGCCTACAAAAGAATCAGAAACCCTCCCGACCGCATTCTCAACTAATAGCCGGAATCGGATGGGAACAACGTGAAGGTGCTAAAGGACATCTGTGGGTCGACGGCCTCACCCAAAAAATGCCAAGGCCCAGCTGAGTGTCCGGCCCAGGGGCGCTGCGACTGTTGAATCTTCAGCTCCTGCGAGCCCGAGGCTCACTGCAAAGGGAACGGTCGCTGGATTCTCAGATGCGCAGTGGATTCCACGGGTAGAGAAGGGCATCTTTTTTTGGTTGGTTGAGTTTAAAGGGGAAGCCTTCTCCAAAAAAAGAAAATTGCAATTTACTGGTGGGTTCCATGGAAACTACAGCTTGTGGGGAAACCCTGGAGAGAAAAAGGGCAAACATCGCGCTCGGTTCGCCCAGTGTCACATTCCTATGGGGATTTTGGGTTGGCAGGCGCGCAGAAAAAGGTTCGCCGCGTGCCATGGCGACCTCACAAAACCACCAGATTCCAAAGCGCTGGTCTGGGTTCTCGCCCGAAGGTGAAACCTCGATCTGCTCTGGGAGTGACTGAGACATCCAGGTCCCGCAAAAAGCTTCGAAGTGAAGCGCAAAACTCACTCTGTCATGCATGAGCCATCTCCCCGCGAAAACAAACATGAGATCCAAAGATATATCTACGAAGTCAGCTTCGTCCGCTCCAGTGTCCGAGGGAACTCGTTGGCAGGAAAAGGTAATGTTGAAACTGGGCGAGTGGCCAAGGGCCATACAGAACACCCTGGATGGCCTAGCAGGAAGTCGCTAGCAACCGCTACTAAGGACTTGCTACGGGTGAATCATTCTTCGTTCACCAATTCGGGTGGTGATCCAAGAATCCCCGAGTCAAACTATGTGGACCCCTCAGAAAAGGGTGGACCTTTGACATGAAGTTCTCTCTTGCAAGGGGGGCCAAGAGCAAAGTGCTTGATGTGGCCGTGCTCACGACAGGGGGGGGCGGTCGTCCGATGTGAGTGAGTGAAGCAAAGTGCTTGATGAATCGCCCCGATTCTCTCAAACAACTTCTGCCAGACCCAGGCAGGTGACGTCCGCACTCGAGGGCCGCTTTTGGGAAGTTTGAAGGTTTATGAGTAGTTGCTTCAAGTGTTGCCTGGGCGTTTTCAGATCCCCTGCTAAAAGTGCACAACTTTGAGTGGGAGTACGGAAACCCAACGACTCATTAAACCAACAAAAAACCTGAACAAAAACCCAAGGGCATGGCTGGGAACCACCAAGGTTCGGGTTCATCCGAAAAAGGGATCCACTAAACCCTAAAGCCTAACAACCCTCCTTCACACCCAAACATGGCAGTTCCATGGAAGTCGCCCAACCCCAACCCAAGCCGTGTTTCCACAAACTTTTGGGGGGGTCATGTGGGGCAAAACAACCTAAAACCTCGAGAAAAAAACGATGAACAACCAGATACATACCCCGTGCTCCCCCCTCACGAGCGCCCCCCTTGGGCCTGCAATCTTGGTATTTGCTGGCTCGAGTGTTTTTGCAGTTTGGGGCAAAAACCAAAAAAGAAACGAGAAAAACAAACACAAACCCCAACAAGTTGCCCATTCTGTCTGCAGTCTTCTTGCATGGTCTTTCGTTCTTTTGTTGAAAAGAGAATTCCTCTTCAAGAATTTGCTGACAATTGGGATAGAATCTTTAAAACCAAATGTAAGGAACCACATCATGTATGGTGTCTATCCGAAGCCAAAGTTTAAATTGGAATGCCGTTCCCAATATGGTCTTCCAACAACTGCAAACCACCTCCAGTTTTCCAGAAAAACAAACAAACACAAGGGTAAGCTTTTAACCTCCGCTTCTATGCAGTCGGCTGTCATGAAGGGCAACAAGCTGAAAAGAACTACCGACGAAGTCAAGCAGGACATTGTGATGTGAAGTGCAAGAATGTCAGCAGAATGTGATGGCAATTCAGCGTTGAGGCAAAGATGCAGATCGAATTTGTAAGTCTGTAAGTCGACATATAGTTTAATATGATGGGTAGCCAGATTGCATTACTTCGCACAGCTTAAATTGTGCAAAATAGCACACTCCCACAGCTTCCCGCTCTCTTGTTTTTTGGGTACCCCATTTTTGGGGGTTGGGCGTGTCTAATCAAAGGGAAGCAAAAGCCAACTTGGTCTTTCTGACCACCTCATTATTCCCTTATCTTGGTCGACGCTCAACCCTTGACCTAGGACTTAAGTATGTTCCGCCATCGTCATTCGAGTCAAGGGCAACCATGCAAGACTTCCAGTTGCTTAAGCCCCCTGGAAAAAAAAGGTAGAGAAACCGATTCCCTATGCAAACCAACAGGGGAAAAAACAACAATATATTTAAAAAACACATGGATGAAGCTACTGCCACACGTTGACCGATACCCGGCAAATCATTTGGCTCACAAGTCGATCGAACCCAAGCCATGGTTCGTTGGGTTTGGGGTGCCGGTGGCACACGCCGACAGGACCTTCAAGGCGCTCATGTTGGTGGCCAAGTCGTAGCGCTGGAGGTACAGCCTGGGAAACAAATCGAAGCCTGGGCAGTGGAAGCAGCCTGCCAACCCTCGCCCCCCCAAAAAACACACCACCAACACCAACAACAACCTTGTTGGTGGTGGTGGTGGTGGCACGGGGGTGGTGGGGGGCGATTTACAGCCAACAGTCACCCCCCTTCCAACCAAAAAGGTTGCTACAGATTTGTAGCAAGAGTGGGTCATATTCCAAACGCCTGTTTTGAGGGGTCATGGAGGTCCACTCGTCGATTTGTCCGCCAATGGGCAGACGACGACGCCAGTCGGAAGTGGATGAGTTTAGCTTGTCGATGGACTAAGCAGATTTGAACATGGCTCCTTACATGTCCTTTTTAAGCATCACCCCACCAAAGAAAAGTCCTCGTGCAAATGTGTTTGGTATGGCCCAAAAGGCAAACATGAAAGGACTCCTGTTTCCTGTTGGTTCCCTTCAAACCCAAACAAATCTGAATCCAGACCAAAAAAGCAACATGCCCATTTTTTTCCGATGCAATGCTGCCACCCGATTGCTAGCAACATGCCGGGAAGCCTTGCCAATCTTGCACTGCCGTGGTTGAAAGGCCTAAAGAATACTTTACTCCCTTCCCCAACGGTGTTAGGACATTGTTCACTTATAAATCATATAGTGAGGGCATCTAGTGCAGCAAGCATTGCACAACAAATACCACAAGGCTTCAAGGCAATGGTGCAGTATTGTAGACCACTGTGTCCTGGACTCAATGCAATGTCACAGCCACAAGCGTGCTGTGGGCAGTCGCACCTTGCCCCTTTTCTGAACGTCGCAACATGCCATGGGCCCGAAACAAGGCGAAGAGTGGCAACAACCCCCATGTCGCGGGGATTTCTTGGGCCGATTCAGGGTAAGCGGCAGGCGACTGGGATCTTCCCCTGCCTTTTAGGAGCAGGAAACAGCGGACAAACAAAAACAAATTGAGAATACGTTTCAATCTAGCGCGAACTAACAAACAAACAACACATGTTTGCTGGAGGAACCTCCCAGAAGGAGCTTTTGTTGGGTACCGTTTTAATTCGCAGGGGAGGATGGTTCGTGCACTGTGGTTGCACCTGCGTACTGATGTTGCTGATCATTAATTCCCACAAAGTAAACAAGTTCCTCTGAAACGGAACACACCCAAACATCACCCCAACAGGAATACGCCTTCAAATTGGCCCCAAAAGGTGATGTGTCAAGCTTAAAACCACCAAAGGGAAAATCTATTTGGAGCCCCTAGAAAATGGACCACCAGGACCCCGAAAGCCCGAGCTTCGGGCAGGAGCAATGCTGGCAAATCCTCACCGAACGGATGGCTATGTGGCGGGTGCGACATTTGTGATCAAACGCGAGTGGGTGGGCTCTAACTCTACTCACCAGGAAGTGTGTGTTTCAGCATGTGAATAATACTGTATACACATACGAATATGTATTTGGTCATGTGCATATATGTCTGTCTAATAATATATATATATATACATACAAATATGATAATACATACACATGTGTGATTCTTCCTAAAAGGCTCAAGACTGGGCAGCTCGAGTGGTTCTATCAGTTCAGCCATCTGATGTGGTGGCTTGAAGCGCATGCTAGGTTGGAGACAAACCCCTTCCCCAGTTGAATGAATAGTTTGGTCAGCAAGTAGTTTCATGGCCCCCCAAGGAGGGCTCCTGCTGCCCCCCCCCCCCCATAACCCCACGTAAGGGTCTCCCGAAAAGGCTTACCCTATCTAGAACCCATGGAATGCACTGAAAAGCGGGCTGCAAATCACGAATCGGGCCGAAAACAAACACACCCAAATGCCCTTTTCAAACCTTCAAGGGCATCGATCCGAGGGTCATTGTCGATGCAGAAGTTGATGAAGAAGCAGTGGAAGGGGCTGACCTGACGGCCGGAGAGAGAGCGCTCGCGAGCTTTGGCTTGTTGAACGGACCCGGACATTGCAGGACCTTTTGCACTACGTACCTGGCGTTGATCCTCCCTAGACATTGGATTGGTGTTGGGTCTCCCGTTGATCCTGAGGCAATGTGCCCAGAAATCATGACTTGAATGTAGGACTCAGAGCCACAATCACAACCGGCTAAAACTCAACCTTCGAGAACCAAACTGGGGCCCGTAACTGGGGTCTGTTGAGTTGACATCGCATTCTCCTCTAAATGGGATTGTCTGGCCTCGGAGTTGGTACTTTTTTGTAGCTTTCAAGGAAATCCGCCATTGTGTGGGTCCCGTAAAAAACGACACACCCAACTGGTGGTGTAGAGAGAAACGACACCCACGAGTAGTTTGGACACCTCTTTAAAAACTTCGATGTAGGAGACCCAGAAGCGGAAGCCCCCGATCACAGCCTGCCGCTGCCACTCACGCACACAACTTGGGAGGTCAGTCAAAGCCCCTGTGGTGCTTCCCCTAGCCCAAGCAGTCAAAGTAATTGTCTAAATACTCCTAATGAGCGAAAGAGAAGACGGTTTGTAATTCTTTAGCCGCCACTAGAAATGAGGACCTGCAAGTTCTGTGAGATCTTGGGGGCCAGTTGGGAAGGCTGAAACGGGCTGCTGTCAAACGTCCCTGACCCGAAGAAGGCCAAATTTTCCGGACCAGTGTCCAACCAAACCCTTCCGGGGAGGTGAAACAAAACCACATCTGGGTGGGGGAAACCATGCCGACCCTGCGCCAATGAACTTGTTTCGTTAAGGGAGGTGACCCCACAAGTGAAGATGAGACGGCATGAAGCACCCTTGATTGGGCACCATACAAACTGTATGCTCCTCCACTCATCAATCCTTGGGCACCCTCCCTTTTCACATGGATGGCCTCGTTCCTGCGGCATGCAACCAATCTCAACCACCATCTATCAGGGGTCACCAGATTTCCCCTTCCACAGATGCAATTAGGTGGTGGTTTCCATTGAAACGATCGCCACTTTCGGTGGTTTCAGAAAGGGAAACGGCTTGGTAACCCTTTCCATTCCAGCCAAAGTCACCTAAGAACTCCCCCCAAAAAAAACCCAAACCCCCCCCCCAAACCCCCCCAAAACCCCCCCCCAAACCCCCCCAAACCCCCCAAACCCCCCCCAAACCCCCCAAACCCCCCAACCCCCCAAACCCCCCAACCCCCCAAACCCCAAACCCCCAAACCCCCCCCAAACCCCCCAAACCCCCCCAACCCCGCTTCAAACCTCGCACCACCCTTCCCCCCCAAAAAAAAACACGCGCCTGGCCCATGGGCAGCAATTGGTCCAGCGGCAGGGCGCCTCCCTCCAACCCACCCGCGGAGCGCCGCTCCTCGTCCTCGCGAAACTCGCGCGAAGCTCGCGCCCGAGGCTTCCCCGAGCTCCCCGTTTGCCGCCCCCCCCCCCCCGGCGTCGAGTGAGGGTCGTGCAATGGGCTGGGGGAAAAGCTCAAAGACCAAAAGTCATAGAGGCAAACTCTTGAGCATCATCGGTTTGCACCTGGCATGAGTTGAGCTGCTTTTTGGGAGAAGCCGAAAACGAAAGTGTCCAAAAGGTCCGAATTGGGGCCTGACCTGGCGCCACCAAACACCAGCGGTGTCACGTAGACCACTGCTGCCGGCTTTTAGAAGCCAGGGTCACGAGTTCTTATTGTGGGCGCTGAGTGTCTGGGTAGTGCTCCTCAACGGCTCCTGTTTAAAGAAGCTTTCTTTTGGTTTCTCTTTCCTCCAGTCGCAAAACTGCTAAAGCCCACCCAGCGGGACTCACTTCCGATGGAGTGGATTGGCCGGAAAAGAAATAGAAGAAGCTCGACGAAAGCTGTCCGGAACGGAGAGAGCCGAGGCGTTGTTAGAAAAATTCGGCGTGAGTCGAAGGATCCGACAATCGAAGAAGCTGCGAGAGGCTTGGGAATGAGAAATGGAACACAGCCGATCCAGGTAAAGGAAACCAGCGGTTGGATGAATTCACACAGCGATCCCCTTGATACTAGGCTGGAATTAGGACCCCAGCAAAACATATATATTTTTTTGCCTGGTTAGTGGAAAACAAAGGGGACCCCAAAAAAGCAAAAAAGGAAAAGGGGGAGCTAATTCTGGGGAAGTATAAAGGAAACCACCAGTTGGATTTTGTTTGTAACGGTAATTCCCTCATTCTCTGCCAATCGCACCAGCAAGCAATTTTGCGCGAACGCCAGGTTTCGTTTGGTTGATCTCCTCTGGAAACCGCACCCTTTCTTTCCAGGGGAACAAGGAAAACACTGGTCAAGATATAAACTCCTGGGCTTCAAGATCAATCCTATGAATTGCCTGTCCGACTCCTTGTCACATGGCAGCGACGACACCAAATGCAACCAAAGAACAGCGAGCAGTTGCTGGCTACTTTCTTCCACCCCCCCCCAAAACAAACAAAACCTGCTTCATCCTGCTTCATGGGAAAACCATGTACCACGTTTCCCAACTCACAGGTTCACGGTCCAACCCCAAATAGCATTTAAGTAGAGGCGTTTTATCCTGATGCCCCTTCAAGAGGGCAATCCCTACCCTACGTGTTTGCCATCAGATATGGATATGGATGTGTGTGTGTGTGTGCGTTTTTGGATTGGTTTGCAGGGACACCAAAAGCAAGCCACCATTTGGGGGTCTCGGTCCAGATCACGATCTTGACACGTTTCCTCTCTCCAATGAAACAAATTTGCTACTCAGCAGGATGCAACTGGCTGGAGCATGGAAACCTCCAAGTCGGGTGCCGGTTCGCTCGTTGTTTTCTTGTAAAATAGACAAGGTCTGTGCGATCTGTTCTGAAACACCAGCCAGAGAAGAACTGGCCGTGCTTGGTCCCGGCCTCTGCTCGAACGAATCGAACCCGCTTCGTCCTCCCCGAAGAGCTTGCCGCAGAGCGTCAGCCGGCACAAGAGCGCCTGTCGGCGCTGACGCCCAAACCTACAATTGGGGTATGACCCTCGTTTGGTGGGGGAGGGATTTTCCCTGGAGTCTCCATGACCCTGAAAAAATGAGTCCATGAGGTCAAATGGTTGATTTTCCAAAATGGGGTTCTTAAAATGTACGATTCCAGATTCCCAGCGCATTCCAGTCACCACTATAGGAGGTAAACAGCCATTTACCCTTGGATACCTAGTAGGCAGGGGAAACGGAATCACTGGGTAGGCTATGAGGGGTTCTCAAAATGGTGGATAACATCCGAAGAAAGCCAAAAACCGGGGAGCAAGGGACTCTCCAGTACGGGCCCCAGTACTCATGTGAGCTCCATGTAGCCCCAAATCGGTGAGCTCGTGCATTCGTCCGAATTGTCTATGGCACTCGCCGTCGATTCGCCGTCGATTCGAAGCCATCGATGTTGAACCAAACTGGCCGAAAAGGACACTTCTCGGTTGCGAAATCTGCGAGGCCCTGCGAAAAGTTTAATTCACTTTCTTTTAGTGGTTTATTACGGAAAACTCATTAGTGGCCAAAAAGTTAAAGGCCTAACATCCAAGCAAACTGCACCAAATACTTATGCTTGTACATGTGACAGCAACACTGCTGCTGAGAAAAGAAGCCCCGCTGATGAGGAGGAAAGAAGTGATGGCTGCATTCTCCCAACCTCAACTCAACAAATCAACATATATGGACACGACGAGGCCGCAAAGACTTCAACAGGACCAAGTGCCCTTCTCGGATCCCCTAAAGGTAGGAACAAAATCAGTGCATCCCCTACTTCCATTGCCAGCTTGTGTTCTGCGCATACTTTGTAAAACAAGTCACATTCTCAAAGGACAGGTGAGCATTTGGAGGAGGTGTCCAACACACCCACCCTGGTAGATCTTTTTGATAGCATTACACATGGTCACATTTTGAGATGTCTTAGATCAAGTACAGCAGATGCCAGTTTATTTTTTGGACAGATCAAGCTCAAAAGGATTTGCCAGTTCATTTGAAGCGTGCCAGGCAGCCATGTCCAACCCATGGGTGTCTTTTTGCCACCGTGAGAAAATGGGCGACCAATTTCAATAAGGAATCCTTCACTAAGAGGGGGTCGATATTTTCCGCCCAAAGGTGGCAAAAAGAGCCCCCCTCCAACCGCCCCAACCCCTGCAGGGATCCTTACATGATACACCTGAACATTGCAACTTGTAAATGGCGGTTTCCCGTTCTCTTGGTGTTGAAAAAGCAATGGTTCAGCTGCGCACAAGGTATCCTAGGTCCTCCAGTAGAGAGGTTAGACTAAGGGTGCCCTTTTTTCTGTAGTCTATTTTAGCGGGGGAACCCTCCCCCAAAAAAGGGTAAAAGGGCACTACTGGGGGACCTCGTATCTTTTTCGGAGCCCCACCCCCCGCCTCGAAGGTTTTGGCGTCGGAAGAGCAGAAGACCCCGCGCCGGCCCAGCTGCTGCAAGAGCACCTCGCTCTTGCGGCGCGCGCGACGTCTCGCCGGTGTTTGGTCTGGGAGTTTCAAGGGATCTGGACCAGGGCTGTGGGAAATGACTACTTCTGTAATACGACAAAAATGACCTCCCAAAGACCAACCCCCCACATAAAGAGGGGATTCCCTTGTATCACAGAAGCGGGGATGAACCCCTTGATCCCACAACCCTGATCTGGACCCCCCACAAAATTGGTGGGTTCCCGTATTTTGGGAACAAACACTCATTGGTGGGTGGTCATTTAGGTTGCTATGACCCCAACCATTGGGTTCTTTTTTGGGACAAACCGCCCCGTTGCGGGGGGTTTTGGAG
>CAUJNA010003728.1:197050-297050 GCA_963377175.1 Effrenium voratum | reverse complement strand
TTCTCATCCGAGATTCTCAACTAGCATATCATGGTGTGGTTCTCTGATTTATCGATTCAGATTCTGGAAAAAACACAAACCCAGCTAGATTGTGCCCCAATACTTAGGAACTAATATCTTTAAAACATGAAGCTTCATGCGGCAAATGCTCATTCGACCCTGCGCGGATAAATAGACATCGAGCAATTAGATTCACCCTCGGTCTATGTTAAAGCTGAAATGCATCCAGGATCCATGTGGATACTGCACACCACATTTTGTTTGTCATTGGTCAGGAGTTGACACAATCCAAATGTTGGAAAACAAGACCATGCATGGAATTACCAAGTTAGACTTGGGCGGTTTTACCGCTGCTTGCTCTGGCGTCGGTAACCGAAGACCCGATCCAATTGGGAGGCCTGCAAAGACCCCATTCTGAAACTTGGTTGCTCTGAACCACTGTTGCGCATAATACGCCTTGCATGCTTGAATATGACCGGACCAACCCACCATACGACCGAACAACGCCTGCAAGTCATACAAACAAGACAGATGTTGATGCTTCTGCCCCCGCCCTGGCAAACAGCCGCAATCTGCTTGACGACTTTCTTTGGATGCCCCTCAACTCAACGGTGCCTTCGGCAGGGGCGAAATCCTCAGGTTGGTCATGGGCTAGGGTGGTGCAAACATCCCAATAAATCACCTGGGTGCGTCTTCTTTGAGGAGACCCTCGCAAACTGATGGGGGGTCCTCTTGGTTTCCCTTTAAAACCACCAAAAAAGGGGTACCCTAACAAAAAGCAAGCACGATTGGTTTCATGCGAAGGAAGTGAGGCGGTCACTGTCCGATTGCCTAAACCATTTTTACGTATCCAGGAATGAATGTGTGTGTGTACAAAACAAACAGGGATCAATAATGAATCCGATATGTACCGAGGCAAACAGTACCGTGCTATAAAGCACATGTTTGCAACCCAAAAAACAGTGATGAATAATGATCAGCTCGCCTTTGTCTAACAAACAGCGCACAAACACACACATCAAACAATCAACGAAATAAACGTGAGACACGCACAAACACACAAGTAAAAAGAAATCGAATACATAACAACAAATATAATACATAAATGGATACACAAATGCGTGAACAAACAAACACAAAACAAAAACAACAACTATATGAGCTAGAATCACAAGTAAATAAATAAACAATTACATTAATATAACCAACTAATGGAGAATGTATTGCACCACCCAAGAAACCTTATAATGATTCCCATGGCTTCAAAGTGAAGGATTGCGGCCATCAGCGTTTACCCTTTTGGGACCTTGAGTGCATGGGAAAACCAGTTGGGATGGCGATTCGCTTAAGCTGAGTTGACTCAAGGGAAAGCTCAAAGCGGCATCCTTAGAACCAAATCCCAGCTGCAGGGGTAAATAGGTGGGGCTCTCCATTTCATGTAGGCGAATGTCTTTCTTTAGGGGACCCCCACAATGGTTGTGGTCCTTCTAATTTTCCTTTAACACTCACCCAAAAACGCATTCCAACTCAAGAAAAAGGACGAGCCATATCTCAAGCCAGGGTTTCCATTTTCAAACTTCCTCCCCCTCCAAAGCCACAAGCCACTAAAGGACAACCCACCGTTTTGGGTCCCGGTCCCCAGCCCCATGGTCTCCATCCAACCACCATCGCCATCTCCCTCGCGGCCCACTCGGTTCCGCTCTCCGAGAAACGTTTGAAGCTCCACGCGGCTCTTCCCGTGCTCGTCCACCGAGTCGGTGAGCGCCAGCGGCAGGGAACGCACCCAGGCCGCCAGGCCCCGCCAGTCCTGCGGAGGCGTTCGGCTTGCGCTTCCCTCCGTGTTTGGGTGGCTTGGAGGCGGGTGGTTTGGTGAAAGCGGGCGGTAGTTCCGAATGGCGGCCATGAACAAAATATGTTTCCCTCGTTTTGGGTGGAAACAAACAGGAGTGCGCAGCAAAATCAAGCGTCCGGAAGCTCTGGTTCATCTTTGGTCTGCCAGTGTCTATCACAAAACATGTGAGCCACAATCAAAACCCGGTACTACAATGGTGAACAAAGAACCATGTACAGAATTAAGAAGGCGGACATCCGCAGCTATTTATGGCTGGGATTGGCCCTTACTAACCTTCATCTACCCGGGTTTTGAGCACGTGGCGCATGTGAATCGGTAAAGCTCCTCTCCCCTTGGCAACCACAACTCAGCTTCCCTCTTGGTGGCTTGGAGCCGGGTGCTGTGGTGGTGTTCCGGGGTGGTGTCCTTCCCACCAACTAAGGGTGGTCTGAAAAGGGGGGTAGGCAGAAAAGTGACACATCCTGATTCTGGTTCATCTTTGCCCCAGATATGAAATAGCGTTGGAAAGGATCCGAGACTCGAATCAGCCATTCTGCAAACCCAAAATCAGCCCAGAGGGCAATGGCTCGAGCCATCGCAGCCCAAACAATCGTGACGAACGACCAAATGGGCGAAGGACCAACCCTTGAGAGTTGCAACTCGCAACCTTCCCATACATATCTCGCTCAGATTGGGTGGCCGTTTTGCCGCCGGTTGAAATATGGTGACACAATCCTCGGGTGTGACTTTGGTTTTTCAAGCTGCTGTTTTTTTCAAACTGTCTTTGTTTTTCAAGGGAAGGCCTGCTTGATTAAGCCAATCTTGCAAACAAATTGACTGTCCTAAAGGTGTGAATTCTACCTACTATCAGAACAAGACTTGGCCCACATTTGTGGTACGCAGGAAGTTATTATGTTTGCCTATGTTTCATGTGTAGTCAACCCTAGGATGTGACATAGTTCTGCCAAACACAAACAACACATGTTTCGCCAAACTGTGCACGTGGGTTGCAATTGGGGTTCAAGTGACTCTCATTGTGAGCAATTATCCTTTCTGCGATGCCAAAGTGGGATTCCCATCCCTATCGTCAATTCTACAGGAGATTTGCCACACCCAGAAGTGTGTTGAACTCTTATGAAGCATTTTTGGCATCCATCTCCTTCTTAAACCCTTGGAATCGTCCCTTTAGGGCTCTGGGAAAATTGCATGACGACCCTGCTCAAGCAAAGGACAGTCCGTTTGTCCCCGCCCACACATCACCTCTTGGAGATAAGAGCAACACACCCCTATACTCAAGTAGACAGTTTGTGTGCCCCTTCGATACGTGCCCCACACATATGCCCGCACAAACACCATATATTGCTAGGTTGGCACCCCGAGTCACAAGGAAATACATGTGTTTCTGAACATCGGGCCTCCTCCAGGCATATGGTTTTGTCCTTTTCAAACCATAACCCTTTATTTGAGACAGAAACAGCTCTCTGTGTGTGTGTTTTAACAAGGGTACCAATTCTTGGTTTGCAATAGAAACCCAAAGTGGGAACCGCCATTGTCTTGGGCTCAAGTCCCTTTGACACATGCCCGCGACGTGGTTGGGGCAGCGGTGATTGACGGTCCGCTCCTGGTGCGCCACAAGAAAGTCCAGCCAGCAGTGCTGCCACCTCGAGGAATCCGACCGATGTGCTATCACACAGAAAGACTCGGTTGCCACTGAGGACCCGCAAATAAAAGTGCATCACCTTTTTGCGGCCATGACGATTCACACGTTGGGGCCATGAGTATTCAACATGGGCCAAAAAGAGAAAGCTCCCTCCAAAAAACGGGCAAAAGGAAACCTAAACCCAAAAAGGGGACACCGCCCAAAGCGGGGCACAGACCCACTTCCGCTCCATTTTTTTTTTCTCATGCACCCGCGCCAGGTCGTCGGCTTGTCTCTGCTGCCGAGGGACGCCTTGGCCGGGTCTTTTCCATCGGGCTGCAGCCAGCTGAGCGGCTCCACCAGCCGCGGCCAGAAGTGGGTCTTCTCCATGACGATACGCGCGCGGGTCTCCCAGCTCCTTGGCGAGGGAAAAGTGGGTGGCCACCGAAGATGGTGACCCCGTAAAACAAAAAAAAAGTGGTTGTTGTTGTTGGTTTTTTAGGGGTCCTGTGCCTGGGGAAAAAGTGGGGAGTCGTAGATTTTTTTTGGGGGGAGTGTCCCTGATAAAGAAGGAGCTTCTATAGGGGAGTGTCAACGTGGGTTAAAACATATATCAGATCACTTTTGGAGGGGGACACCCCCCTGTTAATAAACTGGGGTTGGTTGATATGGGGTCAACATTATGTGCTCGGAGAAGCTGGTCGCTTGTGCCAGAGAGGGAGGGGATTGAGATAGACATGGAGGTGAGGGGAAGCATACCAGCAGATCAGTAAAGACGCCGGGCAGTTAGTTGCAGCAACTTGTTTGCTTTCCGGGCTGCAGCGAGACATGTATGTTGAATGTGCAGGCGAAACACGAGTTTCCGAAATAGAGTAAGCCCAAAATGAAGACTTTGACATGATCACACTTTGAATGTGCACAAGCGTACGGCCCCTTCTGGACCCCGACCCTTGAGCAAAAACGTGACACGAAAGAAGGTCGCCTTAGACGGATCTTAAAAGGGGCCGTTTCGTCGAAACAATTCGCCCTCGCGCACAACTTGACAACCCACCCGATTTACTTCTCAGAGTGATAAGTCTCTTCGAAGAGCCGTTTTGAAGGCGGTACAGCATAACGTGAAGGTTTTCGCACAGGGGCCCTGATGCCTGGCAACCACTGAAATGATTGAAGACCCCCTTGTACACTTAATTGTTTACTTCACTGTTTTCATCTCTGGGCTGTGCTCGGATCCCTTGCTTAAAGTTTAACTTTTCGTGGTTCAGTGGAAACTACCTACCACTGGACCATTAAACCCAGAAAACCTAAAAAGCCTAAGGGGATAACCGACACGCTCGAACACACACCTCACAGACTTAGAATAGGAGCTAAGCAGCGGCAAGTACTCGGCTAGAGTCTTCCAATGCATGTATTATCGTCGTGACACTTGTACACCAATATGTATCCGCAAGCGTTTATACATATATATATATACATATATATATGTACGCATGTCAGGCATATCTATATACACACATGTACGCATACATATGCCAAATGTGCATGTATAATACACCTATATATATATATATTGTGAATATAGGTACGATAAACATTGTACTTGCCACATGCAACCGGCATGTGGCGCTCGGTCGGAGGGCCCAAGGCTTACCCAGATGTTCTCTTCCTTTAACGGCCATACAGGTCGACCCTTCTTGGGTGTGAACTTGTGCTAATTGAGCACTCTGAAGCTTGCTTGGGCAGCCCCCCCCCTGCCCCCCGCCCCGGCAAAGAAAAAATAATGAGTGTCCTCAGTCCTTCAAATGTCCGGCTCAGCCATCCAACAAATGGTACCCTCACTCAGATGCCTAGTGGCCATGGGGAAAAAGGGCATTCTGTTTTGGTTGGTTGACCCTTCCCAAGAAAAAGGAAAAAAGGGCAGCACTGGGCAACTGGGCTCAATAAACCAATCCGCACTAGTCCAACCGGGAAAAAAACGCGACGCCGGTTCTTCCCATGTTGGCTAAGCTGCAATTGGCGCATCCAGCCCAAGGTGACGTGGAGGTAGCCCATGGTGTGGCCTCACGAGCGCGGAGAATGGGCAAATTGTTTCTTTTCAAAGAGGACCATATGGGTGTGGCTCAAAATTAAACAGCTACGGTTGCGCATGGGTTTGGTCGTGGTTTCGACATACAAGGTGCCATTTTGGGTACAACTGTTTGAGCCACAGTCATATATAGGTAAATTCCTGAAAACTTCCCCATTGCGAACCAGGCGTCCCTATGCAGAAGTCGTAAATGTTCCTCTTCCAGAACCCTCTTGACTAGCATAGCTGAATGCTTTAAGGACATAACGACTGGTATTGAAGTGGTAAGGAGACTCAAAATGAGGAAGTGGACCCCCGAACGGGGCCCGGTTTTCTTTAATGCAAAAGACATAACCACTACCCAAAGGAAGGCGGTCTCCAACAAACAAGGAATCACGTCCGGTCACGTCACTCTCAACACGATGGCGTCCGTCTTTGCCTTGAATGAATCACTTCGACAACATGCCGATGTGTTTGTTGCCAATGTCAAGAATTCGGCTATCACTTTCAGGTCGCCAAGATTTTGGAAATCGATTCAGAGGTGGCAAGCAATTGATGGAAAGATCTCTCATGAGAATGAGGGATTGATGTGGTTCGCTCTCGACCGCATATTGAATCTTCAATCTTGAAATCGACGACTGTCGACTGCAGTGAACGTCGAAGAGACGTCGTCTGGGTTGACTGAGGATGAGCAGGAGACCATCAAGGCGACGGATCTCCAAGCGGCTTGCCATCCACAAGGCTGTGGGTCAAAACCAATGGGATCCCATTTTGGGGTTTTCCGTGCACCACCCATTTTAGGCTTTATTTTAGTGGTTGGATTGGGTCCCGTTCCCCTGGGGGCTAACCGATTTGGATTTTGACCCATGGCCAACAAGCTTCCCTGGCGACCCGCTAGCGGATCCGAGTTGAAGCGGATGGCCGCGAAAGCGACTCGGAGTTCCTTGTCAGGGACCGTCCATGGGGCAATTGGAGACGTGGGAATCTTATTCTCACGGATGAACGATCTGGGCTGTTCAAAATGGTTTGGGTTGGCCAATCCGATTTTCCATAATCCCTACAGGAAAGCCACTACCAAGGCGACCGGTTCCTTGCGTATCCCCAGGATTAAGGAGTACCTTTGAACAGCCCAGACAATTCTGCAACAAGTCAAGGAAATCCAACGAAAGCAGGTCCAGCTGTGACAGCTTAGGCGAAGCCGCGGTGTGGAACTTTCATCTCCTCATCTGCCTAGGAAATGTTCCCGTCCCGGGGCAAAGCAACGTAGAAGGCGAGTAGCTTCGGAACATGCTCGTCCAATGCAGAAATTGCATCGACACGACCGAAGCGGTGCACGTTTGGATTTCCCTCGACGGAGTTGAGTGGAAAGAGCGGGTCGGACTACACCAGGAAATGAGAAGGAATAGTTCGCCAGGTTAGCTGCTCTCGAAGCAAGAAACATGGAACCTGAAAGGGCCCCCTGAAAGACTACTTGCTCTTGCAGGAGCCCTTTTTGAGACTCCATGCTTGTTTTGGGCAGGAGAAAACACGCGGGTTCTTTCTGTTGAGGGGGGGGGACCCCTTCTGGTTGGTTTTGAAGGAGGGCCAACAGGGAAACTGTCCACTTTGGGAGCACCCATCATGTGGATTCCCGTGAAATCTAACCCTTTTCTATACCAAAGCGTGCACTCCCTGCAACTCCCTTGCCATGTTGAATCGGATTCGCGTGGTATCAAAACCCAAGCTTTCCGCCATGGAGAAAAAACAAAAGGGTGGGGGAACCACCACACACGATGGTTTTCCTTTTGGTGTCCCTTCAAAAACCGACCCAACAAATCAGGCAACTCGTAAAACACAGAAACAGCACACAACTAGCAACTCACATATCTATATATATATATGTAAAAACAAACAATCCGGCAACTTGTTCTTCTTTTCTTTAAAGAGACCAAAAGCAAAACAAAAAACCATCCGGCAACTCATATTGAACCAAACAAAAAAACTGGAAACTCAAAAACAGAACAGAAAACACACGCACACCAAAAAAACCCAAGCCCCGAAAAACTGAAGGCCCGCTCTCGACTCTCGGCCGCCCGGGCTTTTGGGTCCGCCTTCATCCAGTCCCAGCGACTGGAGCACGCCCAGTGGGCCAGCGGGAGAGAGACCCGGGGGGTCGCCGCGTTTTTTGGGCGGTCCCCCCACAATGGCCCGAGGTGTTAGGTTTTTTGCTTTCTTCGTGTTCCAACTTTAAAAAAAAACACAACAAAAGAGGGTGGCAGCTTCAAAAAGACCGTTTCCAAGTTTAAAAAAAGTCAGAAAGGAGGGCAGCGTCCAGAGTTAAGGCCCAAAAGCAAGGTGATGTGTAGGATTTCCCTGGCCGGTTTCTTAGACCCTTGATTTACCCCATCCCGATCTGGGAAGCCTAGAACCAGGCTGAAAGACGGGTTCGTGGACGTTGCAAGCCGGAGGAAGGCCGAGCGCCGCCCAAAGATCCATTGGCCTTCCACCTCCATTGGCCTGAAACTTGTTGGCCGTGGCTCAAAAAACCGGAATTCCCAAATGGGAAGCCCTGGGAAGTGGGAACATGGGTTACCCAAAACCTGCGGTTTGCCCCTCCTGCTTAATTTTGAGCCACACCCATATGGGTCAAAAGCCCAAAGCCAAATCGTACCCCCAGTGAGCGGGACCGATTCAATCCAACCACTATTCTCGGTTCTATTTTGGGTGGTGAATTCCCCGGACCCCCCAAATGGGATCCCGTTTAACGGTTTTGACCAACAAAGGGCCATCAAGTTTTCTGGAGCCTTCGATTGCGATCCTCCGATCTTTGGCTTAAAGACCCCACCCCGAAGCATTAGACACCAACATGTCAAAACCAGGTTCTTTGAAGGCCCATCAATTGAATTGGAGCCTCTGGGGAGGAGGGTGTCACTTCAGGTCCCAACGAAAAATCCTCTAAGGCCAAGCCCCGAAAACGCCGCTGCTGTAGGTTTGGATGGGACAATTGAGGGGCCACTGCCAGACTCCTGGTGCTTGGAGTGCGCAAGTTATGCTGGTTGAGACAAACAACACGAGCACAGTATGGAGAAAGATTGCAATACGGAGAAAGACAAAACCCGATAATGTAGCTAGACACTGTTCCGCACAGCACTTCGGATACTACGGTGTGCTTCATATCGTTCTCCATCAGCAAATCCCACATTCCTGACTCCTGACGCTAGGGGTGTCGAGTTGGGTTGCTCTACTAGTGGTCTGCAGAATAGCTTTGGTTGTCTTGAGCTCACTTCCCCCCAACCCCGTCATGCCTGTGTGGGAGTATCATGGGCATTCTTTTTTGAGGGACCCCCCCCCCCAAAAAGGCTGGTTTTCCTTTTCATTTCCTTTAACACCAGCCAAAAAGGGAGGGACGTACCTCTAAAGACGCACCCAGTTGGAGCCCATTTGGAGGATACGGCATTTGGCCCGGGCTGTCCTCCAGGAAACCGTCGGGCAGGTTTGGATGTGCCTCAGACTCCAAGTGATAGGGCAAGTTCCTGAATTCCAATAGCGGTTGTAACATGTGCCAAAAGCTTGAGGCCCCCCTCCACGGCCAAAAGTGTAACAGGGATCCTTACGTCCCTGACAATCCAATGTATGCATATATCGCCTACATTGGCCGACGCCAGCGTTTTTCAACTACATTGACCGATAAACCTGAATGTAGCCAATTTTTGGGGACATTCAAACCGACAACTTCCGACAAGGGTTCCGACAAGCCTTCCGACAACAAGCTCGCCTCAATTTCGACGACTCTATCCGACGACGCCCTCCAACCACCCTTTTCCAATGCCTTTCCGACCGCTAACTTAACTCACAATGCAGGAAAATACAAAGGCGCGCCGTAAATTGATGTACGGACAAAACTTAAACTGCGAATGACTGGCAACAGCTACAGGGCACAAACAGGGCACAAAATGACTCGAGCCAACCCCGGCTATCATTGTCAGTAAATGTTGGTTGCCTGGCACGCAAAAGAAGGAATCCACTAGCATAGTGTAGCAGATCGCGCTGAGGGCTTCCGATTGTAACGTTAACCTTTTTGATGGGCTGGCTTGCTTGACGAAACAGTGTGACGACGAAGCACGTGTGCGATAGTTCAAACTTTTCAGGCCACGCCATGAAGCACATTTGCAGCGCAGGATCACACTAAGGCAACGCCGGTTAGCAAAGATCACTCAACAAACATAATTATTGCGCATGGAGGACAACAACTCCTTGCAGAACACCTCGCAGCAGGAGATCCCGCCAGTCACTCTCAACAAAACCTTTCCAAACGCTCATGGGGGTTGATGCCCCTCAAACTAAACGATGAAGCAGAATGATGCTACATCGTTGTTGTCCACAGGAACCCAATTTCGTCAACTTGCCCGTGTGTAGCTTAAATGCGTGTTGCTTCCTGATTGCTTGCAAGCTGCAACCTCTGCCTTTGCGAGCTTAGTTGCTATTATGTTTGATGCGTGCCTACGCAGGGGCGATGGGTCATCATGACAAGCTTGTTCGCGGGCCATAAACCGTCAACCGAAGGTAAGGGGTCTAATTTCCAACGATCACATCTCCAACCAAATGCTTGCTTAACACCATGCCGCAACCCAGTCCAGAGCGCAGGCCCAACTTAAAAAGCCCTGGTTGTTCAAAGCAGGTGTTTCATTTCTTTCCAGGAGGCTCACTTTAAACGCATGCTAGCCTGCTAGCAGTTCCCAATCACCATTCGAGCGGCAACTGCTTGCCAAGCGAAATTTCACTGGTCAGATAGTGATTAAGGCTCTAAACCTGCCATGCCCCCATGCCGCAATGCACAATTCACAGACTTAACAAAAAACAAATTGCTGTACTTAACAAACGTGGATGTCAAACGAGATGTGCTGGGAAGGGCTCAAGCGGCGGTCTTGAGGAGAATGATTGAGACTGGACGCACATGACGCAGTCCAAGCCCCATATGTTGCTTTGCAAGGACTCGGTTTATCGATAAGACCCAACTATAAAGGACACACGTAACATGTTTGTCTATTGCTCTCCTTGACGAAACATGTCCTTGTCAGCTTTTGCGAATGTTTTGGGCTCAGTGCTTTGCCCTCATTGGGCATACGCGCTAGTAAGCCATTTGTTTGACAAGCGTTTCTCTGCTGTTTCTAGGCCAGCTTGCCAGCTGACGCCAACAATCAAGCCACATCACTCCAACTCACGGCGCCAACAAAAATCGAGCCTCGTCCGACGTGTCATCGCGCGAAATCACGCGTTGCTTCTCGTAAAACGCGCGGACAACACACGAACACAGTCCGGCAAAAATTCACGCTCTTTCACGCTATTTCATGGTTTTCCGTTAACGTAAGCAAAAATATGAAGACAATCCGACAACTTTTCACGCCAAATCACGCCAAATCACGGTTTTCAGTTTGCACAAGCAAAGGACAGGAACACAATCCGAGAAGAAGTCACGCAAAAACAAACGAAACTTGCTGGGCCGTTTGCTCCAAATCGCTAAGAACATGGTAGGGACATACTTTGGTCAGCCAGGGGGAATAAACGGACCTTTGCTGAACTGCTTTTGGGGAGCCACATAGCAAAAATAGGTACTTGTTGGGCCTTTAGTAGACATTCGAACTTCATTGAAGAGTCCTCTGCTGACGGGGAAGTTCATTCTTGCGCGGCAAGCTTTGAATAGGCAAGACTGAGCTTTTTGCATGGTTGATGCGAGCCCAGAGCTGATGCGAGTAGACAATCCGGATGCTGAGTCTCCAGCATGCCAATCAATACTCAAGAGCTCTGAAGACATGCATGCTAAGCTTGGTGGCTCCTTATCCGAGTTTACATAGCACTTAGCATTGGCAACCTAATAATTGACATACATGTCGCGCGTGCAGCACCATATATCCCATGCTCAAGCGGCAAAACGCCAGGTCTGCCCAATCGCAATGCAGTCATTGTAAACCTACAAATAAGAACACTGCTTTATGTTCTGAGCTTAGATATTCATTATGTTGAGCTGCATGTGTACCTAAAGTCTTGTACATGTGTATACACAATAAATTTGCACATACATAAGATATGTATGTCTATGTTTTGTTTAGCGGAATTAAAAACAACGCTTTTTGGTAAGGTAAAACTGGAGTTTCTTGTTGGTACGCTTGGACATCTTGCTGCGTAGATTGAGCACACTTGAATGGCCAACAGTTACTGGGCGGCAGTTGGGAGTCGACTCGGTAGGCCAATTTGGTTCGGTGCTCCTGATATCTCAAACATTCGGCACAGCCAGAAAAATGTCCATACTATAATTGCGTGTAGGCTGTAGTGTTGTAACATAAATCCCTTACAGTTGATAGATGGCTGTGCTTTCCAATGCGGCTCAAGGTCGGCAAGTCCATGTTGAATTTGTAGGGTTTTCATTTCAAATACGCATAACTCGAGATCAAAGCACGTTTACATGCGCAATAGAGCTCGAGGGTGGCTTTGCGTTGCACGTCCGACCCCATGTTGGTTGGCAGCGATAGTGCCAGTGGTCGAACAGTTTGCGTACTCAATACTTAGAGCGGCTTTCTCATAAGAGTGCACCAACGCTGCACACACACACACAGTCCCATAAGAACTGCCCATATGCACGAACAGAATCAATCTCGCAATTGTGGATTTCGTAGCCTGCTCATCCGGAAAACAACACTTGCAAGAGTCGGATGGCAAGCTCTCAACCATCGCTAGCTACAAACATCATCAAATGTCCATGTCAATAGCGTGGTGTTTACACTTGCTGAAGCAAGTGCAAATTAATGAAAGCGAAGTTGCTACACAACAGTGCTTTGGCAAATAGAGCAAGTTAGCAAGCAGGATCATTGGGCCCCTGAAAAAACAAATATGCTCAATAAACTCCGCCACACTCGGGTTCAAATTTGATTATCGGACACGAGCTTCGTCAAATCTCCTCAATTTTCAGGCAATATTTCGACATTCGACGGGGATTCGGCGAATGTATCATTTTTTGGCTATATTTCGACAATCCGACAGGGATCCGACGAATGTTGTCGTTTTTTTGCTACATTGCCAATGTACCCCAAAAATGGCTACATTGCAATGTACGCCATATTTGCCTACATGGATTCTCAGGGTACATTATACACCTGAAAATTGCAACTTGTAAATGGTGGTGTCCCTTTATTTCGGTGTTGAAAAAGCAACATGTTTCAACTGGTTGCAACATGTAGATCTTTTAAGGAGCCCAGTGTAACTTCTGGGAATGGGTTGCCTCCCACGAACAAAAAGCATCTAAAGGCCTCAGGATCCGGATGCCGAACGTGGCGAGCGAGAGTTTGGGTGTGGCTCAAAATTCAACCGGAGGGGCAAACCGCAGGTTTTCCATGTTTCCACTTACCAGGGGTCCATGTTGGGTACATATTTTTGACCCACAGCCATTTGTGTACGTTTCCCCATTTGGAGAACGTAAAGCTGGCTACGGAAAACAAGCCCAAGCTCCAAAAAGGAGCCCAGGAACCTTTTACCGCATGCTCAAAAGAAGAGCTGCCGAAAGCACAAGGCGGGCCTTCGAAACCGGGCTAAAACGCCTGGAAAGGGTTGCTATGGCGAACCAGGACGACAGAACGCGGGATTCGATGGAACTCTATAGCGGAGAAGTGATGTTCTCTTGTGGCTGCAACGACCCTTCTGCAAAAAGTGAAAAACTGTTTGTGGGTTCAATGGGCAACCCAAAAGATTTTACGCAAAATGCTAAAATCTAAAATATGAAGATCCAACCCAATGGCAACCAAATTCGAACCTGTGATTGTGGTTTGGGTTTCATTCAGTTTAACACCCTCCGAACGATTCTGTTTGTTTGTGTGTATACTTGCAGGTTCCCGTAAACCATCCAAAATGGAGCGAACTTGACACGGCCTTCTGCTCTTTCAGTTTTGGTCACAGCTTGCTTCGCTGTTGCTCCACAGGACACCCACCGCAGAAGTACTTCCGTCGGCAGAAGGCATCGGAGGTCAACCATATAATACTCGGATCGTGCGCCAAGATCCTGAATGGGCAGTGTGTGCATTTTGGAGGGGGGGGGGAACCCTATGTGTCCGCCATGCGGGGAAAATCCCCTTTTGGCTTATATTGAGTGCAGGCGTATGGTCAAACTCACGTACCAGGAAACGCGCCTCTTCCGAACTTCTGCGCTCTTGTCAAGCTGATGCTTCATGGAACAGCTGGAGTGGCAAAGAACAGCCGGAGCACGCGTTCTGCTTGTGAGTTGATATTCTTTGCCTGTCTTGCAGATTGGTCTCAGCAAGGTAGCGTGAGAGGCAGGCACTTCAACAGACAGCACTGTCTTCCGGATGCTCATGTTTTCAGTACGTTGACCACGGCAGGCGTGGGAATGGAAAACGGACAAACAACAAAAAACCCGGACCCGTCTTGGCTGCAGGAGAAAAAGGAAATACGGAATCATGAGCACAGGTGTTCTTCCCTGGTAAATGGAATGGAACCAATCTAAACCAGTGCCATCTATTTCTAAACAAACTAGCCATACTGTTTGTAGACGAAATCCTGCACCACGTTGAAACCCCATGGGAAACCATTGTTTGTTGGTATTTACAGGGGAATCATCATTCCAGGGTTTCTTCGGTGGTGCAGGATTTCGTCCATCCACAGTATGATCATCTCAACGAGGTACGCCCCCACCAACACCTTTCGGATTGATGAGTTTGTAACCCGACTTCCCAGCTAGGTTGATGAGGGCGCGACGGGCGACACCGTGTCGTGATCATCTTGAGGCCTGCAGCAAAGCCCCTGCCATATTGCAAGTAAACCAATCACGCTCGACCACAAACCATTCTAAATGGCGGTAAATTAGGGGGTCATTTCGGCAGGACATGCTGTTTATGGGGGCACACTTGTACCCACTACTTGCAAAATTTAGGGCATCCGAAACAACTGGTAAACACCAAGGCTCAGGAGTTTCAGGGCAGCAAAGGCCACATTTGCCAAATCAGATCGTTGTTGTGTTTTTGTCACGAGACCAACCTAGAAATGAAACATGGAAAAAACCATGCCCGAGTCAACCAGGCTATTTTTAGACGTGAGCCTCAGCCACCTGAGTTTAGGGTCTCTTTCCTCAAACAAATCTTCAGGAGCAAAAGCTCTCTACCCTCTCTTGAGTGGATTCGCCCGGAAAAGTGTGACCTTGCCGAGTGCACAAGCTAGCAATGCCTGGAATATGTCTTTCAAACCACGGGGATGGGATGCATCAATTCCATCGCAGTCTTGTGCTGATCTAGCGAATTTCAGTTCTCGTGTGACCCGTGAAACGTGGGCTAGCATGCCCGTTCCTTGCTGGTCAAAACGGCCCCTGTTTTGTTTGGATCAATAGGATGCTCCTCACGCAGCGGTGATGGTGATGTCCAACAAACGATGGTGCCTTTGGTTATATAATTTCACTTTGACATACCAAAGTAGGAAACCTACTTTGAGATGGGTCATACAACTTTCTAGCAAGGTAGACTGGGTCCCAAATCGGGGGTGAAGCCGTCGGGCTGGTTATTACTCAAAGGCATCCCCTGGACCACCGGGTGGCCTGGACCAATCCCAAACCTGGACCTTTAATGGAGCCCAGACAAAAAAATACAAATCAACAAGTGGCACTGGCTGAAAACCGGGGGCCTTTGAAAGTCACCTAACACGTGCGAGCAACCCTGAAGCTACTGCTAAACCAGCTGCGCACCTCGCACACAGCCCCAAGACAAACCCAGACCCACCCAAAGTCAACCCAAACCCCAACAGCCTGGATGCCAGCCCTTCGCGGATCCCAAATAAACCCAAAGCAACCCGAGATTCCGGCCTTGGAACCTCAGGAAGCCTAAAACTCACAAGCCACCCACCTGGAGTCTCCGTGACCCTTTAAACATGGGGTCATGACCCCTTGATTTTGGGTGACCCCATTATTTTGGGTCATTATGTTGGGTCATGACCCCATGATTTTGGGTCATGACCCCATTTTTAAGGGGTCATGGAGACTCCAACTAGAGCAACTCTCAACTGTCACAACATCCGATCCCATGGGCAGCCCCAGGTCCAAGTGAGGCCGGTGCTGGATGCATCTGGATGCGAGCAACCGACCGACCGACCGACCAACCGACCAACCGACCGGCCAACCGACCAGCCCACCAACCAGCGGATCAGCCCTGCAGCAAAAACAACTCATCCCAAAACAACAAGCACGCGATTTGGGGCCCAGAAGTCTTGGAAGGACTACACTGCCCCCTACTAACCTGGACTCACACGGCTTGACTCTCAGCGCCGCGCCCCTCGAGACGGCAGAGTCGGCAACCTCAGCCGACATTCGTGAAATTCGCACCCAAGAGTTGGTGGGGCGGTCTCCACGCTTCAAAAATGGGATCAGAAGTTGGCACAGTTCCCTTTCCACTAAGCTTTTCTGGGGACTGAAATCCAAATGTGAGGATCGCCCTGGCTTCTCCGTTCTTTTCAGGACTGCCAGAAAACCGGCTGCACCAGGGGACAGCTACTGGTGCCACCCCAAAGGGTCTTCAGAAACACACCCAGGTGCGATGCGTCAAAACCCGTTTGGGTCACTTTGAAGCATTGGGGAGCCATTGTCTCTACTTGGACCATGTCTCAGGTAACATAGGCAACAACTTAGAATTATACATATATATATATATACAGGACACTATACTGCTTACGAGGCCAACACCTGGGAACTGTCACTTTTGAAGGAGTCAACATGAAACTGAAAGCTGACGGAGAAGACCGGGTCTCATCTTGACTGCTACGCACGCACACACCTGTATATACTTGTAATGCCAGGCGGAGCATGAGATTCCTGTCTAACTTTGGCTGGACATCCATGGGGGCGTCAACGGGCTGAGACCCGAAAACACGGGTCCCCGGCCCCAAGAAACATTCGCAGATTTAACCTTAGAGGGACTTTTTAGGGGTCACTGGATTTCCTGTTCAAAGGCTGCAACTATTTGATGCTGGCTGTCCTCAGATCCCCCGCTAAAAGCTTAACTTTTAGTGCCCCGCATGATGGTTCAATGGAAACCCAACCACCAAACCAACTGAACACCTAAAAAGTCAAGGAACCAGAGGGCTGGGAACCGCCAAGGATAATGGGAACATTGAGTTGTGCCATGCCTCTCAATGATGGCCTGAGGTAGATAGGGGGCTTTCTTCTCCTCGCACAGCATGTCAGTGGCTCTTTGGATTTCAAAGCTTGGCCTGTTCCACCAACCAAACGCAAGGCTGCCCGCAAAGACACAACTCACTTCCGATCGAGTGGATTGGCCAAGAACAAGTCAAGAAGCTTGTTGTTTGCCACTAAAAATGGCAACCAAACTGAGAAGGCGTAAAGTCATGTGCTCAAGTTCAGCGACTCGACCTTGCGCACACATCGATTCCGAACCCTTGGCGTTGGCTCCCATTCAGCTGGGTCTGCAATGACTCGCGCGGTGGCTCTATAGATGTTTTTCTTGTCAGGCAACCAGGAAAAAACATCATCTGAACTCCAAATCATTGCCACGATTGGGCGACATGATCGATTATGTTTTTGCATAAAACATGATCGTTCAAGCCATCAGACTCAGACAAGATCCAACCTACCGATTCAATTTGGCATAAAAGGTAATCGTTCACAAACCATCTTTCAAGATATGACCTGTGAGAACCCCTTAACCCTGGGCCCGAAAGGTGATCTGTTGAACAACTTCTTCCTTTCGGGACCCTTGAACAAACGATTCAGCGCCCGGATGGCGAAGCCGAGGCGTAGGCTTGCTTTCACCAGTCGCGCGGATTCCAAGCTGTTCAGCATTTCCTCAGCCAATGAGTCTTTTGTTGACGTTGGTACCCCTTTTTTTGCCGGGTTCAAAGGGAAGCCACCATTTTGAGGGGCCCGATTCGGTAAAAATAGACGAGCCACCCATCTGTGGAATAGTCAAGTTGTCGCGGCTCCCTTCGTAGGAACCCTCAAAATATGGCGAGAGCATCCCCAATTCAAACGCACGGCCCATGTGTGGCTGGCTAAAATCCCTTCAAAAGGGATGATGACCATCCCGACCCCAAGTGAAAGGGTGGTTCGACCGTGGCACATCTCACCAGCCGCACTAAAGTGGGGAGTAGCCCCTTGAAACATGTTCAAACCACCATGGTTTCCAACCTCGCCAAACCCTGGCAACAAGTGGACACTTTATGGACCCCGGAATTCAATACAAAAAGGAGTCTTCCCAGCTTTAAGCAGAAAACATTTGAGGGGCCAACCCCTTGTTGAAATGTCCAGGTCCTCCAGTATATAGAAAGATTAGAATAGCCCTTTTTCTGTAGCCTATGTTAGTAGGGGAACCCTCCCCTAAAAAAGGGTAAAAGGGCACTACTGGGAGACCTAGATGTGCTTAATTCACCTTTGCGTTTCTTTTTTGAGGGGCCCGAAGCCTGCAACCATTGCCCAACCCGGCTCAGGGGTCTAACAAATTTCCCGGAAGGTCGAAAAAATATTGCTGTCTTTTTGTTAGGGGAACCCCTTTTGAACCGGAAACCAAAGCACGCCCATGTGTACAATGAAAGTCCAGAAGGGCTTTACCGGTTGGGGGCCAACCCAATACACCCCTGAACTTGACCCCTGAACCCACTTAACCTCTAAACCCCTCAAGAGGGCTTCCACACTGTTGGGGGAGTCCCTCTGTACTCGGGGAGCCCCGTCTAAGAAGCACACCCTGCTTTTGCTCTCTCCCCCAAGCATCATGGCACCCTCCATTGAAGGGGCTGGGACCTCCATAAGCTTTTGGACCTCAAAAAAGGCATTTTCGAGGGTCCAAGACTGGCCTGAATATTTTACCCCCAAAACTGGTAGGCTAAAGGGAAACAACCCCATGTTCCGACTTTGATAACCCCCAGAAACTGTCAAAATGATGATCCCTGCAAGATGCTTTCTGACCACTTGCCAGCTGAGCCCAGCGCGCTGTCGCCCTCGCCATCCGCCTGCTCCCGCATGTCCGCAATCTCGTCCGAGCCATGGACGTCCTCGTTAGTCGGCAAGGATAGGCTCGGACAACTTTCTGAGGTTTTGCTTTCCCAACTAACACCGAGCCCGCAAAGGATATCAAGAAAAGACACACCCAATCAGCTGGCCCTTGTTTGTTGGGTTGGATTGGCAGTTTGGAGCTTAGGGGTGGTTCTCCTGGTCGCCTGACCCAAATGGATTCCACTGACAAACGACTGGAAGCAAACCTCCATGTTCCAACTCACCTGAAAGAACACCTGTGATACCTTGTCGGGTGTACCCCCAACCAAAACATCTTTGATTTTGGGGGTCTGGTGGGAAGTCTGGAAGGGTCTGCCTAAATGATACGCCGATATGGCTGTGGGTCAAAACCAATGGTACCATTTTGGGGCAGGTGCACCACCCATTTTAGTATATTTTCGTGGCGATTGGGATGTTCACTGGGGGTACGATTTGGCTGTTGACCCATGGCCCTATGCCCAACACAAAACTTGTCCGAAACTTCCTCCAAGCCCCCAAGCCGATAACCGGGCTTTTGACCCATGGCCATATGCCCAACACATGTCGAGTTTTCAGCTCCAAGCCTCCAAGTGAACATTCAGACCACTTTTGGAGGGAACACCCCCCCTAATAATGGGACGGGTTTATTAATCCTGGGTCAACATTCCCCCCTGCAAAGCTCACCGAGGTGGAAGGATAGCACAGGACCTACCATCAATCACAACGGCCAGTAATTCTGGGCGAATTGCTACGAAACAAGTTCTCGGCGCCTTCACGGAGCTCGTTTTTCTCCCGGAGTGAGCCCGGATGGCGGAACCATTTTGACTGGAACCTTTAGCCGCGCGCCTGTGTGACGTTGGAGCCTTTGTGAAAGTTCGAAAGGCCTCGGCTCGCTTCAAAGCCTTGCTTTCGAATAGCGGAAGGCGCAAGGGCGAACTCAACAAGCAGCTCATTCACTTGCTCAAGCCCACCTTTTGTTTTTTGACGCCTACCTCTAGTCTGCCCCAAGGATTATTCGCGGTCCACCAATCATCCATTGTGTCAGCTTCTATGATTGTGGGCAGGAAAGGCATCAGTTTTCGTTCTCCCAAAAACACATGGCTGCATTCAAGTCCAAGTCCAAGTCCAAATATCCGGCTGCACAGGGCCATTGAATTGTCCGGATGGGTATTCCAATCTCACGAATCCCACCTGACTCTGCCAGCCTGAGCTCACGACTTTCCACAAATCTCGAAGCGCAAGCGACGGGACCCAAATTTCTGATACTCGAGGAAACTGCTCGAACAAAACCCATTTGCCTAGGAGCTGGAAATTCTCAGGGCCCAGGAGGGAAAGACCCTGAAATGGGATCACTGCCCATCCGAATCGCCAAACGTGGCCTGTTGCCTGTGGCCTTCCAAAGGGCTAAAGAGAGACAAAAGCCCTGAAAGGCCGGGGTCAAGTTGTTGTTTGTGGGCCAACATTTGCGGGGTCAAGCTGTTGTTTGTTGTTGTTTGCGGGGTCAAGTTGTCGTTTGTGGGCCAACACTTTGAAAAGACTTCTCGGAATCCGTATCACTTGCCCAGAGGGAAGATGCAGGGGGTTCGCCAACAGCGTCGACAACGGAGCAAAGGAAGACTGCAACCTTCCCAACCAACTGGGTATGTTTGCACTGCGTTCGTTCGGCAGCCCCAAACACCTGCGCCAAAAGCAGTTGTGACCTGCCCGCCATTATTAGGCCGCTTCCTTTAGACCTATCAGTGGCCGCTTGTTGGTCGGTGATCTTAAAGGAGTTTACGTCCGTCTTAAAGAAAATATTTCTTTAAAAAAAAGGAAACCCCAATAGGAAAACAGGATACAAGGAAAACAAACACAACAGGAACAAACAAGGAAAACAAGAACAAAAAGACAAGTAACTTCAATCTATTTATTGGACACCACAAAATCAAGACAAGGAAAAAGACTACAACTAACTTCAAGTAAGGATCTGGGATTCCCTTTGGCCTCAGATGGCTGTGCCGCCGGCCAAGCACGGGGGTTGCATCCAAGTCTTCCACCTCAATGAGACGGACACGGTGGAAGGACTGCGACCGGTGAGAAACCTAAACCCCTGTCGTCGGTTTTTGATTCTTATTTGTTTTTGCGGGTGACACCAATGAAATAAGGAGGACACAGTGCACATTCCTGAATTCAAGGGCAAACAAATGGCAGTGTCGCACTGGCCCCATGGTTGTGTAATCATGTTCAAAGTCAAACGACTGAAACAGTGCACCCTGAATTGAAGCTGGCAAAATTTGGTTGCAGGTGTCGGGCAAGCCCAAGGGACTGTCACTAGCCCTCAAAACCTCAGGACTGTCCAAATTCCGCAGCCCTCAGGTGGTGGGGAACCTTTCGAGCAGTTGGTTGCAGCAAAACAATTGGTTGATGACCTTTCGTAGGTTTTTGTATGGAATTGCGGCAGTGCTTCCAAACGGGCGTCCACGGCGTCACACCAAAGCCGTGCTTCGCTCGTATGGGGCCACTTGCAAGAGCTCCCGGTTCAGCAAAAGCTGAGCGACCGGTAACTAGCAATTGGTCTGAGTGAAGCCAAGGGGACCCCATGCACATGAGCTTGACATGTGTTCGGATTTGAGAAATGAACAAAGCAACAGCCAACGGCTGGCTTCCTTGATGTGTCCATACCCCATCTTGACTCCCCACTAGCCACACATGACTTCAAGTAATGGTTCAAATGAGTTGTGCCCCGCCCCCTTGTGTGGTTAGAGCAAAGAGCATTCGGGTTCCTTCCCTTTCATCCCTGGTGCGGAGAGGCTCTGAGTCAGAAATGGGTCTCCCAAAAGATGGTTGCCCTGGTAAATGGAAAGGACTACAACCAGCGTCCATATTCTGGTGGTTGAACATGTTGACCCTCCCCAAGTGGGGCATAATCAAAACCTGGTATTCAAATTGTCTAGCCAAAGCCATGTAAAGAATTAAACAAGGCGGCTGCACCTTAATTCTGGCTGGAATTATCCCTTCCTAACCTTCAGTTTTTGTGTTGGTTCCCCTGTTTTGGGGGGGGGGTTTTGAAGGGCGCCCCTTTGGTTTGGGGGGGGGGGGCAGGATGGTGGGTTTCCTTCTGATTTCGATTTACAACCCAGCAAACACGGGATACCAACTCCAAACAAAACGAGACACCCTAGTCTACCAGTAGTTTTGACCGAACCTGTGAGACGCAAATGCGAAAAAACAAATCTGGCAAACCCACGTTTCTTCTCTTTGAGGGAACCCTAAACAAAGGGGCCCATACCCAAAACGTGTGCCTGGACCCTCAAACTACCCATAAAACAACGAACCTTCACCCCAGATTTGTTTGGCAATCACCCATTTTTCCGTTGGAATTTGGACATGGGTCAAAATCCAGATCGTACCCCTAGTGAACATCCCAATCCAACCACTAACATTGGTTCTAAAATGGGTGGTGAATTCACCTACCCCAAAAGGTGCACCTACCAACCAAAATGGGATCCCTCCGCCATATGAGGGGAAGCCAAAAGTTAAAGTCAGATCCAAGCCAATAGCAGTAGAGCTTCTTCGCTCATCAGATAGGTCAAGCTGGGTCCAGGTGGTGTTCGTGCCAGTTCGTTCCGAGGCCGCGGCGTCGCCGCAGGGCATGGCCTGCCAGGCGCGCCGAGCTTCTGTTGGCATCTCCAGCATCGCCGCCATGGCCGGCCTCAAGAAACAGAACGGGGAACTTAAAATCGGGGAACCCACCATCATCATACTGTGGGTGGACAAAATCCTGCACCACTTTGAAACTATGGGAAACCAATAGTGTGTTGCTATTTATAGGGAAATCATCCTTCCAGGGTGTCTTAGGTGGTGCAGGGGATTGGGGCTTAGCGGTGACGAGCACGGGCTCGGTCTGGTCAGATCCAGGCGGTTCCTGCCATTTACAAAATCCTGGTCACTGACTCTGAGACAAAAAGGCCGGAAGCATGGCTGACTGGGTGTGTCTTAAAATGGAGCCTCCTTTTGGTGTTCCTTTAACAAAACAACCAAAACAAGGGGTACCAATGCTAAAAAAAGACAGACCCAAACAGACTTTGCCTGGATTTCCAGGCCCCAAACTATTACATTCTTTCTGGCAGCTGCAAACAACTAAAACCAAAACCTGCGGGGAATGGATGAGCTCTTTATGACGAGCTGTGTGGGTGAAGCTGTGTTCCAGCGCCTTCAGCCTGTGCACCAGATCAACAGCGCGGATCCCACCTTCTAGGGTGAGGTCCAGCGTCCCGACCGTAGTGATCTCTTTGAGATTTCGCACTATCTTTCCAGATGGGTGGCTCGGCATGATCTGGTTCATCGTCTTCTGGACTCATTTTCCCTTCCCGGTAATTACCGGTTCAGCCTCTCTGTGAACATTTGATTTGGACCAGCATGAAGCGGAGTCTGCTATATAAATATCTTGATCATTTGTCGGCGGGTTGTCTTTCAAAGAGGACCCCTATGGGCGCAGATTCAGACACCCTTGTAATTAACATTGACAAGCGCCGCGAGCGCGGGGTTCCGGAAACGCGGTGGAAGCCGGAACACCGTGGCTTACGGCTTCCGCGCTCGTGAAAAGCATATGGTCTCTAAGCTACATGTTTGAAACACCCCGAGCCAACATGATACATCCCTAGGGTTTCTTGCCCCCAATAAAGAACGGCAAGGACCCAATTTACATGCTGACAATCCTTACGTCAACGATAATGGTCACATGAAGCCAACCATTGTTTTAATGGTTGTTTGAACCTCAGGGTGTTGTTTGATGATTGAACATGACACTCAAAACATATCATGGTGTTTTGCCCAAACCTCAATTGGGATTGTTTGTTTGTTGGGGGGACCCTTTGGTATCACATGAAGGTGTGTGTGTGTGTGTCCACGCTTATTTGTTTGTGCCAAAGGTCCGGGGGCTGGCAGCGTTCCCCTACTTGATGGTTGGCCACAAGTGAAGTTAACGAGAAATAGTGCAAAATACATTGGGCTGCAAACAGCACATATCCAAGGCCATTTTAAGATGGACGTGTGTGTGTGTGTGTTTGCTTGCTTGCTTGCTTGCTTGCTTGCTTGCTTGCTTGCTTGCTTGCTTGCGTGCTTGCTTGCTTGCTTGCTTGCTTGCTTGCTTGCTTGTGTTGTTCTGTTTGCTTGCTTGCTTGCTTGCTTGTTTGTTTGGTTGCACCAGCCATTCTTGAGTCGGGTTCCCAAATTATATGTTTGCGCTGGATTCCTAAAATCATACTACTACGGGGGGGTGCCGCTCCAAATTTGATGGAACCGCACTAAAAGGGGACCCCCCCCGCCTATTATAGAATCAACCAGGGGTTCTGCTTCATCCGTGGTTCCACCCCAAACCACTCCCATGGAAATTTGAGTGTATAATACCCCTATGGCTGTTTAGTTGTCATAAATCAGTGCTTTGAGGTTTCTTGTTCAGCCTACTGTTAACTTTCCAACTCTTGGTATGGTAGCAAAAACTCGGCTCGTTGCAGCTCCCCACCAAACATGCACAGAACCAACAAACCTAACCGAAAAACCTGCCAACAACAGTAAAGTTCACCCCGGCATAATCAACCCTTTGATCTTGATCGGGGAATGTCACCGTTTTCGGCTTCAGATCACTTTTGGAGGGAAGCCCCACCCATTGCTTCTACTTACGGGATCAACATTATCCACATACCCGTTTTTGTCTGCCCCTGTCCAAACAACAATTGTATTTACCGTAGAAACATGCTTTTGTTTGTCAAACTATGGGTCTGTCATATTTTTTTGGGGACACCCCCCTCCAAAAAAAAGTGGCGTTCCATTTGGTTTCCTTTTGAAACCACACAAACAAGGGTTGCCAACCCAAACAAGGCACATACCCGATACAATTGATCAAAAACACATGTCTTCTGTTTCATGTTACTTTCGTACGGTGTGTTACGACTGGGCCTCAGCTTAGCTCCAAGCCCAATCGGTTCACCGAGGCTGTGGCGTCTGGTAGCCGCTCCACATGTCATAGAGCTCCAGCGGCATGCGTTGAGCCATCGGCAGCTCCTGAGGAAAGCCGTCGGTAACCGGGGAAGTCGAAAATAATGTGGGTTGCCACAAAGAAAACTTTGGGTCACTGGTCAAGCTAGTTAAAATGCGTCATATATGGAATGCCGAAAAACTCGTTAGTTGCCTGTTGGTGTCTTTAAAAAACCCACTCCGAAAGGGTATCCTCCAAAAGAAGCCACGCCCACATGGACCCCAGAAGAAAGCTTAAGGAAAACCGAAGCTTGAGGAACAACCCCTCATAGAAGCCCTGGTCCACCCCTTTTGAACGTTGCGAAGTTGGATGAAAGGTGTCTTGTACCTGCATTCTCCATGCATCACACCACGTTTAAAGGATCTTGAGGACTCGTGTACTGCTTACCTTAATATTGGCGGCGAATTGGCGGGAAAACAAAACAACTTTTCATAGGCAACTGGGGTTCGGAGGTTTCAAATTCATTCCGTGTGTCTCCTTCGGAACGGACGCACCCCTGGGTGCAGATTAAGATGGCAACAAAGAGCGACGTTATGACACGCAGTTGGACCGCCCAAATTGGGCGGATCGAGTCTCTGTATTGGATGTGTCTAGTTGGCAAGCTCTGCGTTTGCCACCAAAATTGTCTTCGCAAAACGGTATAATCACAGAAACCAGCTACAGGAAATTCAACAGGACATTTAATTTGCCGAAAACCAAAAACACAACAATCCCAGAGAATGTCCTGCAGCTGGATTCTTAGATGTGAAGTCAAGCCTCTTGGCTCGCAAATAGAATTTACCCAGGCACACAACCGGCAGTCTGGCAATGGCACAGTACTCCAATCGAATCCCCCAAGCGACGCGGTCCAGTCGACCGGGTGAAGGGGTGTCAATAGCAAAACCCCTGATCAACCTCCAAATATGTTGGTTCCACCAGGATTGTTATATTGTGTTTCATATTTATTTTATTAAAAGCCCATGAAGCCAAGTAGAAGAACCATCTATTGAAATGGGCAATAGGGGTTTTGGGCGCTAGTGATCCGTGGGCCAACCTTCGTCCGCGATAGAGACACTTGCTATACTTGCCCTGACGATCTCCAGGAATTTGTATTGTAGATGAGCTGCCCCTGAAAAAAAAAAACAGAATGGTCGAGGTTACATGCGCCATGGGGAGAAAGAAGGGGCCAACACATGTTGAAATCAGAATTTGGTTTAAGAGCAAACTTCGTGCAAAGTCTAAGTTCACACGCTGAGCAACTGCCTGGATCTGCATTTGGCATGTTTTTTTTGCTGTTCCCACTCCCACCCCCAAACGGATGCTTTTCAGCAAAATGGCCATTCTTGAGGAAACGCACGTTTTTGTTGGAAACGAGCGTTGCTTTTGGGAGCTTGTGCACAAAGGTGTGAAACAACGAGATTCCGGCCAAACCATTAGATCCGCACAACGGGCGCAATTCCCCGCACAAGGACGCAATTTAGCGCAAACGGGCGCCATTTCAAGAAGCGTACTTTTTAGCTGTCCCTCTTCCTCTCCGTATTGTTCTAAGCGATCACCCTTTGAGCAAACGGCATGGTTTTCACGAAAACAAACGGATTTATTTCCGGGAAGACAAAATAAACGTGCAGCTGGAAGATCCAGGTGGAATAAACCAATCATGTCCGCATTGACCCGCGAAGCCAGCACTGCGAACATCTCAAGCTCTTTGGCTCACGGAACATCACGGAACATTTCGAGTGCCTCAAATTCCCAAAAGTTTGATTCCCCTACAAATGATCCGTGCGAAACCTATCAGTTTTGGCCGCCTGGAAGCGTGATCCGTGTGAAACCTCAATTCCTCGTCCCCTCAATTCCCCGTCAATCCCTAGGATCTGGAGTTTTGGCACCTGGACGCTGAAACTACCTTGAAACATGAAACATCCCCCGGCCATGATTAAGGAACACTTGCGGGTTTTCGGCACATGGTGCTTCTGCAGCGGTATGCGACTCTTCGATAAAAAGCTACCCCCGTTCGCTCCCGAAGGCTTGTCTGCTGCTCGAAGAACTGAGGGCCGCGTTGGTTCACCTCGGAGGCTCGCTGCCGGCGCCCGGCAAACCAAAGCTTGAGTGTGTGTGTGTGTGTTGTTTTCAGGGTACCTGGAGTCTCCATGACCCCTTAAAAACGGGGTCATGACCCCAATATTTTGGGTTCCATTTTTAAGGGGTCATGGAGACTCCAGGTACCAGTTTCCCTAAACTGATTGGCTTCTTTTGGGCTGCCCTTTGACTACCAAACTAAAAGGGGTCTACCATTTAGCTGCGTCGTTTTGTTGAGTGTGCCTTTTTTGGGTGGGCTCTAAATGGAAACCAAAGGAAACCCAAAATTCGTTTTGGGGTCCCCCTACTTTGACACACGCACTACCGAACCCCTGGACCTTGCTCCCCAAGCACTAGCCGTCACCCTTTCTAATGGGGGATGGATCTAATTGTTCCATAAGTAGTTGCGGGGCAGGGTCCACTGGAATACCGTTTTGGGGGATCAATCTAATTCATCATCCACAAACAGCGGCAAATTCCACATGAAACCAAAGTACCAAAGTAACATGTTGGTGGTTCCGGATATATGTCATACCAGAGAGTCCTGGCTCTTGCGTGGAGATGAGAGTTCCTCATGTAACTCCTTCCTTTGCAACAAAGTGGCGTCCAAAGCAAAAGCAAATTTCCCCTATTGAAGCCAACACTCATCTGCCCAACAAAACATTCACCAAGTTCGTCTCGCATGAGTCCGAGACTCCGTATCGTCTGATACGAAATAAGAACAAAAACCGGAACCTTCATGCCCAGAGGCTCCAATTCGATTGATGGGCCTCAAACCACCTAGTTGTGAGACCGGGTCCCAACCACCCATTCCCGGGGTGTCTAATGCTTCGGGGCGAGGTCTTCCATAAGCCAAAGCCGATCGGAGCCTTTGGGTGATGGGTGACAACATATAGATTTCCCTTCACTATCTTAAAACATCCAGGAACCCCCGTCCACCCATCCCCTCACCCTCAAATAATCAGTAATGTTGAGCTCGTTTTACCCCAGCTTTGCAACAAGACACACCGGCTCCGTTCAGAGGTCGGCCGAGTCGCCCAGTGTACCGTGACGTCTCTTCCTGCCTGCGTGCCGCGAAAGGCGAAAGACCGCATGGCTCGTCTTCCGCTTGGTCTTGCTTTGGGAGTGCGCGCCAAAGGCCATGGTCATGGAGGTTCTGGATTCCTCATCGAACTAATTAACCCTCAAAAAATCAGAGCTGATGCGTCTCCAAATGAGGCCCCCACCATTGATCTCCTTTTTAAAAGGTCCCACACTGTGACACTGGGTACTTAAAGACCCGCTCATGTCCCTCCTGACAAATGAGTCAACAAACCGAAAACGGCGCCGCTTGTTGCCAGCCCCTCAAACCAAAAAAACAAGATCTGCCAAAGGACCAAATGACCCAAACAAACAACAAGCAGCTACAAACACGAAAAGCCGGACCAACGAAAAGAACGAACGAACCAACAAACCAACCACCCAAACAAAACTAAACAACACCAACCAACCACACCACCCAACACAACGAAACTAAAACACACCAATCAGCCAAAAAAAAAAGAACCAAAGCAAACCCAGCAGGTACCGACCAAATCAGAGATAGGCGAACCAACTCAAACCAAGAAGAGCTACCTGGAGTCTCCTTGACCTTTGAAAAATCGGGTCATGACCCCATGATTTTGGATGATGACCCCATTTTTGAGGGGTCATGGAGACTCCAGGTAGGCAGATTTCCGCTAATTTCAAAGAGTATGGGAAGAATATCCAGGGTTTTTGCGTTGGACCCTTTTAAAGGCAGAGGGAACCTTTTCTTTGCCACTAAAATGGTTCCAAAGCCAAACAAGAAGAGCTAACTACCTGCAGGCATCCCTGGCCTCTCCAGTGCTCTGCTCTGCAGCTCGACGGCCCGCCTAGGGCGGCAGGCGGCTTAGGGGAGCGCCCCAAAATCGGACGCCAAACGCGACATCTCGGGAACTCTGCTTCGTATTCAGACCCTGAAGTATACCCTAAACCCTAAAACCCCCAAAACTCCCAAACCCTAAACCCTAGATAAAACCATGTTTTTGGCGGAGATCCCGAGAGGAGTCAGCTCCAGTCCAGAGGTCCAGTCCAGGTTCAGGTCCAGGGCAGGTGTCCAATATATCTTTGTTCGGAGACAATTGCCGGGTACTTGGATATTCGGCCAAGCTGGCAAGTGGCTAGCCATTTAGTTTTGGGCTATAACCCCCTCAGAACGAGGTTAACCTACGTAATTGGCTTGTAGCCTAGGTTGCCAACAACTAGTAACTTGGCCGAACATCCAAGTAGGCGTACTTGGTGGTGCAGTGGCGGTTGGTGATCGCGGCACGCTGGTTGTCCGAGGAGTTGGCGGTCACAGGACAGACAGGAGCTTGGGAACGGGCAAGCCAATCACATGGGCGGTGCCATCTCTTCGTGCTGCGGTTTGTCAAGGAACACGTCCGGGTCCTTTGAACGGAAATGCGCTTAATGGGCGAAGCTAGACAAACAAAGGAGCAGGAACCCCTGGCTCCCCACAAATGGTCCCCCCGAATTGGGTTGTCTCCAAATCAGTACCCGCAAGATGCTCCGCTTTCCCTTTGGAAACGTAGCCTTTAAGCCTTTTCGGGGTATGCAGAGAAATCACTCCGCCTTTTCATCTGATTTCTTCATGTGCCCGTTTTGCACATAGCTTCGGAACCAGAGGGCAACTTGCCAAAACAAAAGCGCTTACTGTGGCCGAGTACTCTTCAAATCAGGGTGGCCGCTTGTTAACCACCCCCTCTTCTTTTAAGGCACGCCTTTTTTAAGGGCTACAAGGGTCTGGTTGGTGAACCATATGCCTTCAATATTGAGGCCGTATGTTCTGTCACTGTCCCTGTCTGCCACTGGCTGAATAGATTGTACAGTACTATGATGTCGGCATGACTTCTAGCTTCTGCACTACTTTAGCCTGTAGTCCAATGCACAATCGTTCTAGGTTGTTTTATTTTTTGTTGCTAGTCAGCCGCTTCGTACCCGTACGTGTTGCATGATGCTTGCACGTGGTCACGTATTCTTGTTTTGATTGGCATCACTGCGCTTTCAGTCTCATGTAATGCCCAACCAACTCCCCAGAAAGAAGGATTTAACTCAATATGGCACCCCCTGGCTGGAAGTATCAGGTACGCCCATTCTGGTACGCCCATTCTGTTCCATTTGCTTAAACCCCCTCGCCAAAAAAAATATATGTGTCCAGTGGTGATAGATTCCCATTATAACCAGCAAGGGAAAATTAAAAAATGTTCTTGAGTAAATGGATGTTCTGGTTGGAATGATCATTGATTCGTTTCTCTTCCGGCATTAGACTTGCTGGCTCAAATTACTTTGCCCCATGGGGCAAACACACATAGAACCAACACCTTCTCATAGGTGTCCTTTTGGGAAAATAGATAGGCACATGGACGGCATCAAACCAATCTGAACCGGTGGAACCCAAAACAATCAAAAGGACACCTACGAAAATTCTGGTAATGAGAGTCCTGGTTGGCCAAAACCTGAGACCCAGAAACAAAACTTTGTGTAAACGGGTGGAACTCAAACTCAGTTTCCCAAAGGATCTGACGAGTTGAAATAAAAGGTTAGCTAACCTTTTGCGCTGACGGTTCACATGAGAAAACCAAACAGTCAAATCAAAAGGTCGATTCGCTTGTGAGCAAAACACGGGTTTGTAATTTTTGGGGACCCTTTTTTGGAAGGGTTTTGACGGGAAACTACAAAAGGAACACCAAAATTTCCATTCTGGGGGTTCCCCCCAAAAAAACCTGTGTCATTGTTATTTTTACTCCTGGGTGTTGTTTTTCTTATCGTGGGTTAGACCCCCCTTACTCTCAAAGGGAACCCACTGTAACCAACTAAAACTTGAAGCAAACGACTGAACAGCGCGCTCTCCGGGACGCCAACTGCGATGTGTCCGCCGATGGCGCCGTCGCAAACGAGACCTGACATGAATCGGACCAAACAACAAACCACACCCCTTGCCTAGGTGTGCATTTTAAGCGTTGTATATACATATGTATATGACGGTTGTCTGAAATTCCTTGTTCCAGAAACCGCCATCTTCGCAGGAAAAAAAATAACTTTCGCGGACCCCATCGCGGAACTTTCGCGGGGCTGTTTTCAGAACATTCATCACAAAAGTAGTACACGAAGTACACTTTCGCAGCCCCAGCCGAAAGTCGCAGCTCTTCAGTGCTTGAATGCGAAAGTAGTACACGAACTAAACTTCCTCAGCCTCGAAAGACAGAGCTTTTCAATACGAAAGTAGTACACAAAGTGAACTTCCGCAGTCCCAGCTCGAAAGTCGCGACCTTTCAGTTCCAAAGTAGCACGCGAAGCGCACTGCCGGTAGATACACACGGTTTATCACTCCAGCTTCCTGTTAGCAAGCCACACAAAAATTTCGCGGAAAAAAAAAATCGCGACCCCCTTCGCAGAACTTTTGCGAAGGTCAACGCTAAGACCAAAAGGTCGTCCCCTTCATAGCTCAATACAACGACCTTTCGGACGACTCTCATATATATATATATATTAATATATATATATATATATATTATACATATGGATTATTTCAGTCTAGACGTCATTTTGGAAAATATTCTGGATGCCCCAACTGTGGACCTCACCAAGTGTTGCACTCTTTCAGAATTCTTTTAACACTCTTTTAGCGCGGGAATCCACAGCCAATGCATCAAAGCAAGCTGTTCGTGACTCTCAACCAGTACCTGCTATTTTGCAACCACACTGACTGTGCAGCCTATGCCCCTCCCACCCTCAAAGACCCCCCAAAGAATCAAGGGGCGGAAAAGGGTTAAGGGGGAACTCTCAGGCATCCCAGGTACATCGACCCTAGGTGCGAACAAAAACTGAGTGTGATACCCTGAAGCTCGTTTGGAGGCATACGACATGAGGCCAAGGTCACAGATGTCACAAGGAGTCATCAAGCCCCTGCAAGAGCCATCTGAAAGGACTGGGTTACAGGATGTGGGCGTGTCTCAAAATAGAAAAACCCTCCAAGCAAATAATGTTTTGCTTCCTGTTGGTTTCCCTTTGATCCAAGCCCAAACAGTGCACCGAGCCTCACAAAACGACAAACCAACAGCCAGTCAAGCGTTCATGAACCCTGAAACCAAAACCAAACTTCCTGCAGATTCTCAGGTCACACTCCTCCAACAGATTCCTCTTCATGATTGAAAACAAACAGTTGCAAAAGTTTAAATTTGTATTTGTGTTGCAACCACCACTAAAACAAAAATAATAAGTAGGTTCAAGAGTTCGAACCCTTGTTCCACTAAATCAAACAAAAATGGGTGTGTCCTTCTTGGAGGGTACCCTTTTTGTTGGTGTTTTAATGGGAAACCACCAGGAAAACACGAACACCATGTTTTTTGCGGCGGAGGTTATTAGAAAACACAACTCAAACGACCATGTCCTTACAGAACTCCTGGTAGCTCCAGAATCGCTCCCTATTTACAAGCAAATGTGGATGCCCACAAACAGGAAAACCAAAATCCATTTTGGGGGCGTCGCCAAAGGCACAACTCAAATGGCCATGGGTCAAAACCCAAATCGTACCCCCAGTGAACATCCCAATCCCTATTAAAAAAAAAAAAAAAACCTAAAATCGGTGGTGCACCTACCCCAACTATGGTACCATTGGTGTTGACCCGCGGTCAAATAGAAGCTCGTTAAAGGTTCGATGGTTTTGGACCGAGTGGTGTCTTTTGGGCCATCGGCGCGGCAGGTTTCTCGGCGCCCGGGCCCACCAGTAGCATGGGCTGCCCGCCCGCGGGCCACGTGCAGAAGGGAGGCACCGACCTGAAGCATCCTACGACAGCAACCCGGAGAGTCGACGCACCCTGGGCAGGGAGGGGAGGGGAGGGAAGGGAAGGGGAGGGGAAGGGAGGGGAGGGGAGGGGAGGGGATTTGGGGGGGAAGGGGAGGGCCCAAAGGCTCATGAAGGGCTTAAGAGCCAACTTGGGCTCCCGCCCCCCTCCCCCCCTCGGCCCCATGATTGTACAGAAGGCCCTTGCTTTTGCCCGGGTCTTTGGAAATCCAATTTCCCCCCCCAAAAAAAATGCCGGTGTCTATGTGAGCCGTTGCCCAAAACCAACTGACTAGTTCTAGGAGGGTTGTAAAGGCTTTGTCTCGAAGACGCGACGGAAACCGCATCCTGATTTCTCGCCCAGTTTACATCCTAGATTTAGAGGCGGAAGAGGAATGTGGGAGTGACTAAAGGTTCCGGACAAGAAGAGATGAGGAAAGGTGTGGTGGGTCTTGGGTTAACTCGCTTCCACACGGCATGAAAGGTCCGAACTCTCGTTGCGGGTCATGTGAATCCCTATCGGGAAGATGGCTTCTACTACCCCGAAACCAAGGCTACCCCAGAGGCTTAATGGGATATACAGCCACTATATAGCCACTATGGAGTATCATGGTTGTCTCAAATCTCCGCTCAGGGGTTGATGGTCGTCCCTTCATATGAGGTTTGGTCAACATATTATGGCGATGTGTCTATGGCTAACTGGGGAGGGACATCGCGGACTTGGAACTCTTTAAACTGGGGTGGGACATCGCGGACTTGGAACTATTTAAACTTCTCCCCCGCCCCCCCCCCCCCAAAAAAAAAAAAAAAAAAGAAAAGATCAGAAAACAAAACAAGCAGGGGGATTCTATGTCATATGAAGCCACTGAAAGCCCCAACCAGTGGAAGAAGCCCATGGGCGAGGTCAGACGCAGACTGGGCACCTAATATCACCCCCGATCAGGCTAGTTGACTACGAAAGTGGGTACCTGGAGTCTCCATAACCCTTAAAAAATGGGGTCAACCGAAAATAATGGGGTCAATGACCCATTTTTAAAGGGTCATGGAGACTCTAGGTACCCTCCTGTCCACGTTGCCATGGAGCCTGACGTTTCGGGGCCCTGCAAGACGGACCCCGCGGACCCTCTGGGCTCCAGGATAGTGGACAGGAGGGAACCAAATAGTCAGACCTGTCGCATATTTCTTTTGTGCTGCACTCATGGCCATAGGACAAAGTAGGAAGACAATGTAGGGAACAAAACAGTTAAGAGTCTACTCCTAATCTCACGAAATTGAGTTTTTAAAGAACCCAAACCCCCCATTCTAACCATTTAGTTGCGGCTTCTCCTCAAGACAGCCTAAAGTTAAGTTTCTCCTTTTGGAAACTCTTTGGTCCAATTCCTCAACCGCAGTGATTCTGAAAACTCATTGGGAAGCAATAGTCTCAGTGCTGGAATCAATCGAATTCATATCAGAAACCAGTCTTACTTCCTGAGTTGATGGGCCAAAAAAAGTTCAAACTTTCTGTTTACCACTAACATGGTCTTCCCAAAAAGTTTAAAGTCCAGGAACTCAGGGAGTGAGCAGTCCAATGGAAACCCTCTTCACAGCCCACCCCTTTCCACCAACACGCGCCGCGAATTCGGGGCGCGCGCTCGCTGTGGGCGCGCTGGGGGTACTGCCCGGTGGTGAGCCCCGTGGTCCTTCGATCCCGTTGCCCCCGTCAGTTCCGCGTGAGTTGTCTCTGGAAGTTCCACGGGTCTTCCGCCCAACACCGGGTCCCTTCCAACACGGTTGAAGTATCGGCCATGGTTTAAGCTCGGTTGCTTTCTGCTCCCCTGCTAAAAGTTTAACTTCTAGTGGTTTAGTGGAAAACCCATTAGTTGGCAAAAAGTTAAAGTCCTAACAGCCAAGCAAAATGCAGCAAAGTAAGGATTTAAGGTCCTTTTGCCAACTCATTGGGAACGGAATGGCCCATCTGGCATAACACGTTGCCTGCACAGCTTGACTTCTTGCTCACGCATCGCGTTTTGGTTGGTAGCGAGCCAGTTTGTTAAGTTGGTTCTTCGCAACGTCGTCGTGTTCCATCAGATCTGGGCCGGGCGAAGCATCAGGTCGCAAAGAAAACAATGCGTTTGCCTGGGCCTTCAGAAGAATGCGTTCCGACTCTGTTCCATAGGTCTACCCTATGAGGCATGATTTCTCCGACCCCTGGAATTGGAGGAATCCTAGGAACACCAGCCATTCAACAGAGGCGGGCATTCAAGAGTAGCCATGTATTCTTGACCCCTGAAGCACACCCAGTGACAAACCGGAGGGCTCTTCTCGCAATGTCAAGTGGTTGCCCCGCTGTTCTTGAAGCCCCACTGTCTGCCCCTAGAAGAACCATGAATCAGGTGTCAGTAACATTAAGCCAAACGCAAAATGGCCCAATGCCTACCGCTAGGAAGGTCAAGAAATGTCCCGTTTGAATCCTGAAGTTTTTGGGTACTCAAGTGGTTTGTAGAGAATCGAGAGGGGTCTTGGAAATGACCCCGGGGATCCCCTTAAAGGACACTAGGGGATTGCCCATAGTGATCTCCTGATTTTCTGGAACCAGCAAGAAAAATAGAACTTTTCAACACATAAACCTTGAAACGAACCCATACAAACCCCAAACCTACAAAAGAAACAACCCGTTACAACCTGAAGGGTACCCACCCTTTTCCTTAGATGTCCCTTTAAACCAACCTGACAATGATGCACGTATGCAAACAACATGCAACCTGGTGAATTAATTCCCGGCGAGTTGCATCCGATTGAACTCGGTGGTGTAGCAGGGATTGGTGTAGAGCCTGGCAGGCTCGGGAGTCTTTCTCTGGGCTTTTGTAACTTCTGTGCCCTTTGGGGTTTCCAAAGGAATCAGGAAATCTTTAAGGGGATACTGGTAAATCAGGTTTCCCTATATCAGGTATATCAGGTTGTCCTAGTGTCCTGAGATGAGGTTGCCTTGTATTCCCTGGGTTTTTTGTTTTCTGGGGAAATCAGGGGATCACCTCTATATCCCCTAGTGTCCTAGAGGATTCCAGGTTCCCGAAACCCTTCTTGATGCCCTACTGTGGGTGGACGAAATCCATTTCGCACCACGTTGAATCCATGAGAAACCACTGTTGATAAATATTTACAGGGGAATCATCATGCCAAGGTTTCTTACGCGGTGCAGGATTCTGTCCATCCACAGTATGATCCATCAACTGTGGGGGTGGGCTTCGAGGAAAGCAAAGGGAAATCACCCATTCTGCGTGACCAGACTTAGATACCCTGCAGAAAGTCAAACTGTTTGTTGGTTGAAAGGCAACATGAAGGAAACCCAAAAAGGCAAGACGTTAAAGAGGCAAGCCCTAAGTCGATCTGGACATGTTTTGAGGTACCTCCTATCTTGACACATGCCCATCTGGTCTTCCATTCGCAGCGACATTTGGTGAAGGATGGCCCAATTCCAGGTAGATGTTGGCCAATGAGGGGATGACTCAAACAAAATGGGTTTGTTTCTGTCATCTACTTTCACTCCATCAAAGCCAAATGGAGCAACAAGATCTGCATCGCGCATGAAACCTTCTTGGCAATGCCATTTCCAAGACTGCTCGTGGCAAGCAGACCATGCCGTGAGGCTCATTCATAGGGGATGCAGGAAAGAAGGGAGGCACGGCTTTGGAGCGCCTGTGGAGATGTCATCTTCCAAGCGCACCATTATTGCGCTATTCGCGCGCGCAAATCGATGGATCATACATTTCGGGAATCACGGGCCCTCATTGCAGTACTTGCAACAGCCAAACAATCACTCCAGCAAGTGAGCTTTCACGAAAACAACGTGCATGCAAAACTAGCGCCAAGAAAATGGTCTGACTGAGTATCAAAGGCTGATCGCATAAGTCCATGACCATTTTGGATCCGCTTGGAAGCTGCGTGCGCATGAATTTGCCACAATCCACTGTTCATTCACCAACGCAATGGTTTATGCCAGGGGTTCATCCAGTGGTTCGTACATTCAGCCTTTGAATGCATTCAACAGGGATCCTTACATTATACACCTGAACATTGCAACTTGTAAACGGTGGTTTCCAACTTTATTTTGGTGTTAAAAAAGCCACATGTTTCAACTGGTTGCAAAATGAATTTCTTTTAAGGAGCCCTGGATTCAATGCAGGACCTTTCGGCTTGAATCTTGGGTAATTTGCCCTACACCGGACACCGGGGTTGGAGTTTTCACAAAGCTCGTTGCTATCACCTCACCCCATACCTCCTGTTGATAGAAAACTTGGATTTCCCATCCCCATGACCACTTTATAAGAGGATTCCTTTTTATAGTATATACAGAATATGGCAACCCCTAAACCAGCTGTTCCGCGCTCACCTGCAACAAAACCTGACAAAACAATTGGATCTCCAAGCAAACAACCTAAAAAGGTGAGCTTGCGGGGGAAAAAACAGGCAGAACCACCCCCCCTCCTCCTCCGCCCCTCTGCCACGCCTCTCCAATAGGTTCACCAGGCAGATCAAGGACTGCTCTTCCCTCGTGAGCCGCCGCCTAGCGCGCGCGAAATGGCGGCGGCCCGGTGATTGGCTTTTCCCCAGTGGATTGGAAGGCCACTCAAAAAGACAAATGGGGAAGTAAAATATGGCAAAATGGTTTGCACCAACCAGAACAAGCGGTCTACTAAAGTCCAAGTCCAGGAACTCGATCGGGAGTGACTAAAGTCCAACCAAACCCAGGTGGCGTTTGTCAGCATCCCTCCATTTGAGTCAAAAATCAAATCCTGGTACAAAAATGGTGAACCCAGAACCATGTAAAGACTTAGAAAGGCGGCCGCAACTATTTCCGGCTGGGACTGCCCCTTACTAACCTTCATCTACCCGGGTTTTGATTGTGGCTCAAATGGACCAAGGTCTGTACACCAGGGGGAAAGTAGATGGCACAATTCCCTGTAAGTAGAAGGGATGTCTACTGTAACTGTTCAGGCATGAGCACCTTTTCGAAGTTTGAGCCACAAGGAAAAAGCAAATGCAAAGATGTCCCTGCCCTTTCCGGGCACCAAACTCGTTCAAAACGACTATACATCGAGGCTCCAAACATGTGTATATATATATATGACACTTTGAATGCGATAACTGGCGTCCGACTCGTGACTACTAGCAAATGAGAGCAACTCTATACACGGTTGTTGGAAGTAGGGTTTAGGGCCACTGTCTGTGATGTCAAGGGAATCCCCCCATTTGTAAAGTAGTAGTGACCCATGGTGGTGTATGGTGGTGTCACCCGAAATCGGGTGATGTGACCCACGTGCATCACTCTCCTTCACTCAAAGGTCAGCTCACCCATCTAGCGGCTACCAGTAGTGATTTCATGTTGGGTAGGTCTTCTGATGGGGACCCTCTTCCTATCGGTTTCCGTTTGGTTTCCCCAGGCAATGCCCAAAAAGGCTGCAACAAGTTGGCACACCCATATAACCCTCACCCACTAAAACTAACGGTCTCGCACATACATAATAAGAGCATGCTTTTCCACAGCTCAAAATCCCCGACTGCTAAATTGGAATTGACAAATACTAAAACTAGCAAATCCCGCCAGGTCCAACCCCAGTCGTATTCGGGGCCCCTTTCCTTAAGGCCAGTTGGGACTGTCCCTTACTAACCTTCAGCTTTGATTGTGGCTCGGGTGAGCTGGTCATCGACCGATTGACAGGGGTTTTGAGCGCGTTTTTGAGCGCGCCCTCTTTGGGTATGCGTGCAAAGGCCCTCAAAATCACGGCTTCCCTTTCTCCACTGCAAACCAACCTGAAAACAGTGAAGGCTCAAATGAGCTCCCCCCAACAGCCCCGGAATTTGGACCAAATAGCCACAAAGCCTTTCGGGATTCCACAAACCAACCTGAAAACGGCTCAGGCGAGCAAAACCACAAAAAAAACCGAAGACCTTTCCCCCCCTTCTGCGGCAACGACCGAGACGACCTCCGGCAACGACCTCCTCCGACCTCCTCCGACCTCCTCCGACCTCCTCCGGCCCGAGGCCCAAGGCCCGAGACCCCGGCATGTGCTGCACATGGCGCAGCAGGCGGCGCCGCACCAGGCGCTTCGAGGTATGGAAGGCCACCGCCTGCGCCAGGCGAGCGAGCGAGCGAGCGAGCGAGCGAGCGAGCGAGCGAGCGAGCAACGTAGACGCAACCAAGCAAGCAACCAGCCAAGGAAGGAAGGAAGGAAGGAAGGAAAGACAGGAAGGAAGAAAGGAAGGAAGGAAGGAAGGAAAGAAAGAAAGAAAGACAGGAAGGAAGGAAGAAAGAAAGAAAGAAAGAAGAAAGAAAGGAAAGAAGGAAGAAACAAACAGTACCGCAAAACAAAGAAACACGGAAGCTGCACATGACAATGATGCACTCCTTAGTGTCAACTTTTGCTGGCCGTGCGCACCAGCTGTACACTGCGAGCCACGGTTATGTAAACGCAAACAAACCTGGCGCCCCAGTTGCATCTGCGCGACATCTGTGGGACCGCAGCCAAGGCTGCCGTTTTGCGAAGCGATCGCCGTCTCTAAGATGGGAAATCCGGGGGATAGACCCTCTAGCATATTAGTGACTGTACGTCCCATTCACCTGCTGGGGGTACTGTCGACCCAGATTGCTATCCCCGCCTGTTCTTAATCGGGGGGGTGAAAGAAAGGAATTTTCGGGAAACTAAACATGTTGACCCCCTGATCGGGACCCGCTGATCAACAACTCGGGTGTTATTAACCAGGTAGTTAACCTTAAAGTGGTTCGGCCAAAAGAACATAAAAAAACTTTATATGGAAAAAAACCTGAGATCGCTATTCTTTGGTATCCTGATTGTAGTCAAACATGTCTCAGATACCAATTGAAGTCACAACGTGGCCAGTCGCCAAGCCCGGGGTCAGAAGGTAACCAAGATGAGTCACTAGGCTTTGAGTTGCATGCGAGCAGCGCCAGATCCTCACTTAGTGACTTCAACGTCTGAGTTCCAATCACTCTAGGATATGGGTATGTCTCAATACCGGAATTCCCTTCTGGGCTGAGTTGAAAGAACAGCAAAGGAATCCACCCCACTCTTGGCCCGACCCTCAAAAGTGGTTGGCGGAAACAATCCCACCATGTGACTTGGCTGGAATTAGGACCCCAGCCAAGAACCACACATTTTTTGCCTGGTGGAAAACAACGGGGACCCCGAAAAAAAAAACAAGAAGGAAAAAAAAGGGGAGCTATAGGGAACTCACGCTCCAACGGGCCACGGGCCACGGGGGGGCCTAGGGTTGCCTCGACTGGATTACTCCCATTCAACCCGCTCGGCACAAGTTATAGAAATATGACTGGAGGGCAACCAAGGCAACCCAACCATTTGTTCGACCATTGTTTGGACACCTAGTCCAGGGAAATGGACGCATTCAAATTTGATTTGCTCATGTTTGCTTCATCTCTTTCCAAAGGAAAGCTTCGCCATCCAAAGTGAAACTGCACTAAGAAATGCAAACCGAGGATAGTTCACAGGTTGAAATGCACCTGATGGTTAGTGGACCGCTGCTGGTTCGTGGGGAACCGTTGCAACAATTCCGAAAGGCCAAAACGTGAAAGGTCAACAAGAATGGCAAATTAAGGTTGGACTTCAATATATACTGAGATTGACTACAAACAACTCGCAGATATGACTTGCACTTATGCTCAAAAAGCAAAATTCCGTACTCTGTGGTGCAATTCACTTTGAGTCAATAGTACAATGATCGAATGCGTCCCAACTCGACCCGAGTCAAACAGCCTGAAGGTTGCTACTGTATTCAATTCAAAGTCGCCAAACAATCATGCCACATGTCAAGAGCGCTCACTCGCAAGATACAAGCAGTAGGTCTTGCGCGGCGTCCACTTGCGCAAATGAATGTCTGGGAGTTCACCGAAGAAAAAATATATACTTTTCAGCCTCCCAAAAGCCCGCCACCTGGTTGGGATAGACCTGACGGGTCTGCGCCGCACCGATTCATCTGCAACGTAGGTATTCCCTTCAAGCCCCACTTTGTCAGCTTGTCACCCCTGTTCAGTGGTAGGTTAAAGGGGGCTGCCACCCCAATTTTTCTGACTTTGAGAACACCTGGAAACAGTCAAGATAATGACCCCTGTATTCCCCAAGTCGTTGTTTTAAGGCCCAAGTTCAGAACCTAGTGAGCGTTTTCTTGAGCGACAAAACCGGTGAGCTCGCAACTGTAGGCAGATTGCCAGCAGCATGGCCCTCTTGTTTAAGTCTTTACTTTTGATGCTTTCGGGTAACATTGGACTGTTGATGATTTGTGGTCCCAACCTCTGCTTGTGATCATCCTTTAGGCGCGCTATGGCGCCTGTTGATCCACTAAGGGAACCAGAAATGGGACCTTCTTCCAGAAAGGCTTCTGCACTCCAAGTGTGCTTAGGCAATGTCTCTTTTTGCTCTCGCCTGGTGCTAAGTTGAAATCGGAAACGCAAGTCGGGCAAACACCCAAAGTATGGCATTGGATGGCTCAGAAAAGACTGGTTGAAAGAGACATGCATGCACTCATTAAGAAGGAACAACAACTTAATGCCCAGAGCCATGGTGTATTTGGAACAAGGGTTGATTCTACTATCTTGTTTGTTTGGTGGGTTTCTAGCAACTCTAATGTCCCAGGTTCCACAGTGTCTTTGGTAAATTCATGAAGAAGAATCAAACTCGCACGAGCCCCTGGTCAGTTTCCCATTAAAACCCATCCAAGCCTTGGTCAACATTCATGTGGGTGTCTCAAAACCAGTGCCCCCAACATGGTGGAGATGTCCCTTTCGTTTCCCTTCAAAACCGCCAAAAGAGGGGGTACCAACTCCAAAAACAACACAATTCGAAGAGCAAAGATGCCTCTGGTCCGAAAGGTCGACCCAGGAGACTGGGTCACCGAAAGATCTCAGACCTCATGTCGTCAGGTTCCCGAGGTTCCGTGGTGGCGGGTGGGGGTACGTTTCTCAAAACTGGGGAGACTGGCACCTTGCGCTCGCAGCTCGAAAGCTCGAACCGAAGCGATCCGCTATGCTCGAGGAGACCGGCCGATGCTTTTGCGCCGAAACATGCAGGTTCAGTCTGGCCATAAACTCGAGATCTTCTTAATGTTGACCCCATATTAACCCCTGTTTATTAATATGGGAGTGTCCCTGGTTTATTGTGAGGATTCATCACATTTGGAGGGGACCACCCCCAAATTAATAAACATGGGTGTATTAATCCAGGGCCAACAATAAAGAGTCGAAGATTGAATATCAAATGCCAACAACTTAGTTGAGCATAATATGCAGACTTGCCGACAGCTAAAATGAGCGCAAGGATGTAAGGCCCCTAAGCAGGATTTTCCCTGTAAACCCGAAAAGTGCAGGCTGAATGATATTCACGGGGCCACCGAGCGATTGAAAGCCATCCTGGGCTCTCATTATTCTTTGTGTACCTTGCCCACATCTCAGCTTATGCTTATGTATGTGTGTGCGCGAAGATAGGAGCCCCTCGATGTAGTTGCTTGCATGTTGGTTCCCTCTGCAATCCTGGGTCAATCTTACCCTCCATTTGCTCTCAAGTCTGCTGGGAAAACAAACCAGGGGAAAAGCAGATATGGGGATTTGCTTCTTCCCGGGCAATATGTAAATGAAGAACTATAAATAAGTATAAAACAAAATTTGTCGCTTCCCTTTAAACCAACCCAAAAAAGGGCTCCATGGCAAAAAAAAACACGCCGGCCTATTCATTTCGGAAAAGTCTCACTTGGCGCATTCCCTCCTCTTCGCCCCCTCGGCTCGGTAGGCTGCGACTGGCAAGACTCGGCCCCTCATATTGGCCTCACAAATCTGGGGGTCGGGTTGGAAGGCTTTCGCTGCTGTGTGCCGAAAAGAGTGGGTTTCACGGATGGTTTTTCTTCGTTGGGGCCCTGGCCAAGCAGTTTGGCAACTTTGCAGGCTTTGCCATGGGTTGATGGGCCCTCTTGTTGTTTGGCAGGCCAGTATTGTGTAGAACAAAGTCTGCCACATGAAAACAACCAAATTGTTTCAAACACAACAAAACAACATAAAAGCAAAACACAAGCAAGCCAAATGAAAACTAACCAAAGGTCTAAAGGGCCCTTGAGGGTCTGCGTTCCCTTTTGCAGTGTCCGAGGTCTGCATTGGAGGGGTCCGAAGAGTAATTGCTTCGGATTATGACTCAACGGCCAAATCACGGGAAACAACCAAGTTATATTTTGCCGGTTTTGAACACATGCTCCCTTCTCAGCACTCCTATTCCAAAGGTCACACCAGGCAATTGGAAACTGAACATGTAGGGTGTGTGCTTTTCAAGGAACACCAGGATGGAATGGAAACCGCATGTTCTTGGTCCTCTGTTGTGTGTATTCATGGACTCCAAAACCAACTTCCGCAGGAGTTGAGGATGCGACAAGCAGCCATTGTGTCGCATGTGCACGTGTGTTCCTAGCCCATGAGACTTTGCAGCAATCTAAGATGAGGGTCAAACAAAATGGGCGCAGTTGCCAGAATAAAGCTACGTAGAGTTGTCACCTGAAAAAAAAAGAAACAAAACAACATCACAATCTTCCAGTCAGTCTATATAGGATGGATGTCGCCAAGCCTCGGTGAACCCTGGCCCCCATCTGCATCGTGGTTTAACGAAGCGGTGATTCGGAATTCGCACCGACGACTGCGCGGATCCCGAGAAAATGTTGTGACTGCATCCAACCTGCCGGGCAAACTGTATCTCATTCGGACTCTCCAACAGGTACATATCAGAAATGTCTTCTTCAGGGACCACCTTCCGGCTATGTTGGGATCATTTGCTATTTGGGGGTTGTCAAACGAGGTTCTGCCGGACTCCCTTGATTCTCCCAACAGCTCCACCTCAAGGCCTCGCGGGGATCCCGAGATCGGGCGGCCAAATTGGTGTACACAATCCAAACCAAACCGAAACTCGGTTGCTTTCTGCGAACCCCTGCTAAAAGTCTTTAACTTTCAGTGGTTTCATGGAAAATCCATTAGTTGACAAATGTTAAAAAAATCCTAACATGTCCCAACCATCCCTTGGCAAAAAAAATGCGCCACGCTGAAAAAACAAAACGTCCCATGTTCGAAACTCACCCCTTGCATTCCCACGGCTCTCAAATGGCATGGTTCCAGGGTCTAAGGCTTACGAGTGAACCTAGCTGTCTCCTTCTGACCCCTGAAAAATGGTTGGTCATCACCCAAAATCAGGTCATGACCAACCGTTTTTAAGGGGGCAGAAGGAGACTCCAGGTACTTGGGTATCAAAAAAGAGATGCCGGAAAGGCCGGAATTGCACGGAAATTCATGCAGGCCTTTCCAGCCTAGGATCCCAGATTTGGGTTGGCATGTTGCTAAAGGACACCGCCCATTTTGCTCGCACTCGTAGGCTCTAGGTCTTCCACAAGTCCAGGATTCTTTGGAAAGCACGGCCCGCATTACGTAGCCTTCTGGGGTGCTGGGGGCGCTGTATAAGGGAAACCAATTGAAAACCACCCACACTGAGGAGCTGCCCTAGTTAGAGACACATCCATTTGTCCTTTGCTTTTTTTGATGTTGAATGCGAAGAGGGACCTTGCTTTCCGTGGAAAGCACTAGTCGGTCCCACAAGCATTTCTAGCTGCCCAGAGGCTGAGTCATTTACGCAATCACCGAAGAATTGGACGCGTGATGTGGCGTCTCGGATGATGGATTAGATCCCTCCGCAGGGATATACTGAAACGGGCCGCGTTGCAGCCAGGCTGCACGCCCTCTCCAGACTTCCACATGACCCACGGTCAAACTATGTGGCTGTTGTCATGCATTCGGCATGCATTCGGCAATTCAGTGACTCTGTCCCTCCAAACTGGTCGTGCACAGAGTTTCCTGGAGTTTGTTGGTGTGGGTCCATGAAGTACCTACCTACCGCAAGAGGTTGGCTAGGTCCTCCAGCAGACAGGTTAGAATCAGGGTACCCTATTTTCTGTAGTCTATGTTTGTAGGGGAACCCTCCCCTAAAAAAGGGTAAAAGGGCACCAGTGGGGCACCTAGTTGGGTTGGGGTCCATCAAGTAAGTATGGTTGGTGGGCTGCCGAAAATTCAGCGAGTTTGTTGGTGAGGTCCATGAAGAGCGGTTGGTTTCAACGGCGCTGTCGTGCAAAGGCCAGGAGGGGTTGATCTGAGGCTCAGTTGTTCAGTGACCCAAGGGAACTTTTTGGGGCTTGGACCATTTTAAGCTGGGCAGCCACAAAAAACAAAAACACAAAAAATGGGAAAAGGGGTGCCACTGAACAACTAAGGAGGTAGTTTCAAGACCCGGGCGGGAAGACGGTGGGTTCTTGTCTGGAGCTCTAGGGCGCGTCAAAAACCGAGGTAGACACGGGAAGCTCTGAAACCAACCATAGGTGTCCTTCGGAAAACATAGATGGCCCTGAATGGAATGAAACTAACCTGAAAAGGACACCTATGCCTGAAACTCTCGATCTTTGGCTGTTCCAAAGACCATTTCCCATCAGAACATCTACTAGGTCCTCCAGATGTGAAAGGTTAGAATAAGGGTACCCAATTTTTTTCTGTAGTCTATTTTAGTAGGGTTGAGCCCTCCCAACCAAAAAAGGGGTGAGAAAGGGCACCTACCTGGGGACCTAGTCTACCATGTCACCTCAGAGAAGTGGATTGAACTCCGGCTCTCGCCTCGGACAGGTGTCGTCGGAAAGTCGAAGAAGGAGAGAAACAGCGGTGAGCAGAACAAACTCCTGGAAAAAAAGGGAACCCTTTTTGGGGAAGACCATTTTTAGTGGGGCACCAAAAATCAGGGAAAACGGGGGCCACTGAGCAACTGAGCAAATTCTGGAGTCTCCCTGATTCCCTCAATCTTGCCGGCATGTTCAATGAATTCAACTTGATGGTTATCAAGTTGAACATCAAATTCCAGAGTTTGAGAATGAACCGGTTGGGATCCTTGAAGGGAAACCATTCCCTTAATTTATACATGCGCAGTAATAATTCTAGTGTTCTCTGCATATGCGGCATGGGCTTGTGGGCAAACGTGCTAGACAAGCTTACAAGAACCGTGTGCGCCTGCTTAAGCCTGCCTACGTGCCGGGACCCTCTTAGCTGCGTGAGTCTGCTGTTTGATGACCACTTTGTCTTGGGATTGATTTCAACAGCTTTCGCAAGCAGTCACGAAGCAGTAGCTTTCCCTCGCGCCTGCGCAGCATGTTTCCCGCAAGCTTACGCCCGATTGCGCCAGTCAGGGTTTTGCTTCCGTGAGGGCTTCCCACGACACACATACTGCTTGGTGTGGCTTTTTTGGGGACTGGTTTAAAGAGAAACCGAAATGACAAACCACCATTTTGGAGGGCCCACATGTTAAGCCGGGTTTTTCTCCGAGTTGCTCGTGTGCGGAATCGCCCCCAAAAATTGAGTTGGTTTCCTCTTGAACTCCAGACCTCTAGTGGCCAGGACAAAAACAAAGGGGCTTTTTGCTAGTTGATATTAAAGGCCGAACTAGTCCAACATGTTCAATATGGGCAAAATGACAGTCACAAAGTCCGGAAAGGAGCATTCTTAAGGCATCCAAGCGCCAGCTCCCTCCCCACAAAGGGCCCTCCGCTTTTGTCGCTCTAAACCACCGAGGTGGGGCCTGACGCCGCTATGGGTCTCCAAAGCCACTGTCATAGACAGCCTATGGTTGGTGTTTGGTTCCTGTCATACCCGAAAACACGATGGTAAATACAGCCTGGAGAGTTGACATGCCTTGAAACGAGTGGGTTTTGGGCGAGGGGAAAAAAGGTTGAGAATCCCAAAGCAAGGGACCGTGGCTTTCCTTCGTTTTACCGGAGCTGCTCAAAAATCGCAGAGCTTACAGCCCTGATTAGGACTCTGCGAATGATGAAGACTCAGATCAACAGTAGCCACGGGAAAAAAGGACATCCATGTTTAACCAGTTAACTTTCAAGGGGAACCCTTCCCCAAAAAACAGAGAAACACGAACACCAAAAAAGAGGCGCAATCCACTGGGCGACTGGGAAGAGCAAGGGAGCACAAATAGCAAAATAAGGCTTTTTGAAGGCCTCCGTTCCCCCGTCCCCTCCCTTCCCCCCTCCCCTCTCCCCGCTCCATGAGTGCTCATCCATACAGGGCTTTACATTCATTTTGAGCAAATTCCGCCTTCCCGCAGCCCAGCGGTCTGTCCCCCAGAACAAAACCGGCGCTAGAAAGTTGCAAGGGCTCGAACCTACCTGGCCGCCAACAGGTTCACTGGCCAACAATTTCCTTTCGCTAAGTGAACACATTCACAGCCCTTCTTCCTTTCTCACCCAAATCCCACACTTTCAAAATCTTTATCACTCCATCACCTTGCTTGCGAGAAGAGGGCTTTCAAAAGGTCAAGAGTTCTCACGGATCAGCGATTGGATGTTGACTCTTCACAAGGAGAACCCAGACATTAGTGTGCTTCCAAAGGCTTCCCGGATTGTGGTACGAAGCGTGGGTGTTCACTAAAGCAAGTACATATATATGGGCTAGCTCCTCAGCTTGTGTCAGCTACCCCTTACTTTGTGGTTTGGATTGCGATTTGAACCCCTGAGATGCATGGGACACCAGCCCCATCTCCAAACCACCAATTAGAGGGAAGCGCCCTCGTCGATGTTTTTCTCGGAGGCCTGCTAGCTTGGTTGAAGCGAAAACCTAGACAGGGCTTCCAGGTGGTTCACCCCGGAGCCGAGATCAATCGTGGGCTGCAACAGTGGGTTCCCCAAGATGCACCAATCTTGGCGCTGTCCAGTTGGTTCCCTTCAACATAACTCAATGGGGTATCCTCAAATTAAGACACCAATTACTTTTCAAATTAATGGGGTTAAGACATGCGTTGTGGGGTAAATCCAGGAGCCTTCTTGAATCAAGAGGATTCTACACTGGGAGGCTTGCTTGATTTTCCAGCCTAAACACTTCTGCACCGAAAAGTGTAAACAACTAGATGGGAGTCTCTTGTTTTTCAAGGGTACCCCGGTTTTGTCTTTACTTTTTATTGAAGAACAAAAACCAAAGGAAGCCATATATATATGTACATGTACGCTAGTGTTTTTTTTTTTTAAATCATTATTATTATTATTATTAGTATCATTATTATTTCATTATTAGTATTATTATTACTAATGTATATACATACTTTGTTTTTTCGGTTGTTTTGTGGGGGGAAGGCCCGAAAAACAAAAAGCCACATCCAGATTCATTGTGCCAAGCGTCAGAGTGCCATTGGCCACCCTGTTCCAGAGGCTACTTGTCATAGGCAAAGATCCTGCCTGGGGCAGTCGCGCAGTCGCGTGGTTTGGGGGTTCGGGGGGGTGCAGGGGTAGGGGTTGGGGGGCAGGGGGGTAGGGGTTGGGAAGGGATGGGGGGTGGGGGGGTAGGGGTTGGGAAGGGATGGAAGGGTGGGGGTTGGGAAGGGATGGGGGGTGGGGGTGGGGTTGGGGGCAGGGGTTGGGGGGTAGGGGTTGGGGGGTAGGGATTAAGGGATGGGGGCCGGAGGGGGGGGGGGGGGTTGGGCGGGGTTGTGGGTTACTGAAAACTGAACTGGAGGCTGGAAAACCGTTTCGCTCCATGTTCCGAAGGAGGGTGACTGCAACGGGGATTCCCGCAAGGCAATACAGTAATGGGATTCAGCGAGCAACTCTTGTCCAGAACCAGTCTTGAGGTAATTTTCATACACTGTCCCTTTGGCAGGAAGGAAGGAAGGAAGGAAGGAAGGAAGGGAGGAAGGAAGGAAGGAAGGGAGGAAGGAAGGAAGGAAGGCAGGAAAGAAGGAAGGACGGACGGAAGGAAGGACGGAAGGAAGGCAGGAAGGCAGGAAGGAAGGAAGGAAGGAAGGAAGGAGGGACGGAAGGATGGATGGATGGATGGACGGATTAAGCGGCACCCGTCCCTTAACAATACCACTGACCAATACCACTGACCTACGCAAGTGGCAAGGGGCACTTAGCCATTGCTCATCAAGACTCCTGCGAGTCCTGGCAAAATCTGACCTCAACCTGCCAATACAAAAGCATCCCCCGGGTCAAACGATAAAACCTGATGAATTATTTACAGAAAGTGTGAGAACTGGCTCATTCCTACTGTGGGTGGACAAAATCCTGCACCATGTTGAAACCATGGGAAACCATTAGTTTGTTGGTATTTACGGGTGAATCATCATTGCAGGGTTTCTTAGGTGGTGCAGGATTTCGTCCATCCACAGTATGGTAGGCCAGTATCTGCCAATTGCTCAGTCTCTTTGTGAAGCAAACTATTGGTCGACTGCGCAACATCGCCCAGCGCTGCGTCGTCAGTGAGGAATCCTCTAGATCAGCTGGAACATCTAAATTACCCTCCAATCGGAAGTCATGTTCCATCCCCCCCCCCGGGACCAAAAAAACATGTGTTCCTCCACCAAGATTATGTACCCCCCGCTTGTAAGAGTGCAAATCAAAGACAGGTCCTGCAGTTGAGTTGGGTTCTCAGAAATTGGGTCCCTTTAGCTTTCTTTTCAATCAGACTCCCAAAAAAATGAAACCCAAGAAAAACACACCCTTTTTCCACAAAAACGACGCACACAATTCGGAGCCTGGAGCTTTGCTCTTCGCTTGTTCGATACTTGATCGATCAGAATACGATTTTTATACGGCAAATGACCAAGAAGGAGCAACCTTACAGGTAAACACGGGCCAAAGACGTCTTTTGACCGAAGAACCATTGGCCTTCCGCAACTCCAGGAGGCCTTTTTGGAGTTGGAAACACATGGCCGGCAGAACCGCCCTTCTGTGCGGGGGAAGCTGAAGGAAAGCAGATCTGTTGGTAGGAAAAGCTAAAGGCTAAAGGGAAGCTAAAGGAAAGCAAGGAAAGCAAAAGGGAAGCTAGGGGTCTTGCTCTTGCTTTCTTTCTTTCTTTTTTACTTGCTGGTGCGAGAGGTGCAGGTGATGACAGATGGAATGAATTCGAGAAACGCCATCCCCAATTTGGTTTCCTTTCTTCGGGAATCCCCGTCCGGTTCAGTTTCAGTCCCACAACCTGGAAGGACATTCCCTATTGAGCGCTAGACAGTTGACGTTGTTTTTTGTTCTAGTTGGTGTGGATTGGTCGTTTGGGGTGGTTTCCCATCCCTCTAGAAAGGAACGGTTCAAATCCCCGTTTTCACCAAACCAAGCCACCAACCTTTGTGGCTTGAATCCTTTTCTTCGCTTCCCTGGCCGCTCTTGGACCCACTCCAGGAGCTGATTCCGATTCCATTCCTTTCAACCATCGGTTCTTTTCGGAAACCGATCGCTGTTTCGCCGTGTTTTTCATGGTTTCCTCAAAAGGATCTCAAAGAATGGGCAAGCTTCCCCTAGGATCAGCCGTTTTTTGCCCGGTCATCATCATCCTTTGTTTCCCCCCCGCCTCCCTACCTGGAGTCTATGTGACCCTTTAAGAATGGGGGAACGACCCCATTCTTTTGGGTAATGACCCCATTTTAAGGGGTCATGGAGACTCCAGGTAGAAGCTAAGCTAAACCCTGCTCTAGCTGGACCCTCAAGTGGGAAGTCTGAGAAAACCCCCTTGTCCTGGATCCTACCACCCAAGACCCCGCCCCCCACCAACCGACCAACCGTCACCCAGGGGCTTAGCCACACTTGGATGACCGGCCCAGATAGTAAGTGGCTGGCAACCCCGATTTAGTACGTCCCCGATGTAGGACTTACTCAACATCCACTTGAGGGACGATTCCTAGCCACTTACTCTTATTAGGGGTGGTCATCCAAGTGAGGCTTGGAGAGCCCCCATTTTGGTTTTCAAGGCCAACCAAAATAAAACCATTCATTTTGGGGTTGGGAGGTCCCTAGAGACAAACGCGAGGCCCCTGGGTTGCCTAATCTTTTCTCACCAAGCGGCTGCTGTGACGGGCAAGTAGCTCCCCCGGCACCCTGAGAGCTTGTATAGATCACCTCAAACGGATTTGACAAACCGATCAGCCCAGCTCTCAAATGGTCCGTTGGGTGTGGGTCAAAAATAGGTACCCAGAATGAACCCTCATAAATGGAAACATAGACTAAAACCTGCGGTCCCCTGGTGGTTTAAATTTGATTCGTACCCAAGTGTCTTCTTTTAGGAATGCATTTTTGGGGGCGCATTTGAGACGTCATTCAGAGGGCCTTGGCCTTTTGGACTCTTTTCTCATGCCTAGCTTTCTTGGGAAAACCGTTGAGTAGTAAAGGCAACAGTCCGGACGTGTGGCTATTCACAACATGAAGCCTGTTCCACAAGACCAAAAGGAAAACATCATGTGGAATCAATGTTCGGTTGAATCCTACATCATCAACCAGGACCCCCCCAGCTATTGAAGTGACCCGCAAGCGAAGCTCTTGGACTCTTGGACCCTTGTGACCCGCGGCTCTGTGCTCTGTTCAAGGCGCACTTGTTTTGGTTGAATGGTATGTACGGTGGGGGTCTGGACATGTTGGTTGGGACAATTCTTGCCTCTTTAGCTGGGCGGTCCTCAAATCCCCTGCCAGAAGCTTGGCTTGTGGGTTAAATGCAAACCCCCTCCAAACCCCTAACACCTAAAAACCCAGGGAACGGACGGCTGGTTCCGAACCGCCAAGTTTCTGCTGAGTGCCTTGTTCGGTGTGGCAAAGGCTACTCGCTCTCACTGCCGAGCGGCGACCCTCGAACGGCCTCGCAGGCGGAAATGGCTCGATCCCGGGAATCCCAAAGGTGGGCACATGGCAATGAGATTCAAATAAGGAACCGCCGCCGTGGTTGGTACTTCTCGAGTTCTTGTGCCCAGGTCGGGTCCCGAAATGACATTCTCATTTCTGGACCCTCGCACTATACTCATGCGACTGGGTTACCCCACAATGATGGGGCGGTCTCCCTTTTTTGTGGGTAGTTTGAGGGTCGTACCCAGAACCGAGAGACTCGGTTGCGGGTCCACCGCACACCACGGAACGCGATTTTCCACCGGTTTCCTGCGGTGACTCAAAAGGGCAACTGGACGCAGGTGCTCGGTGCTCAAAGTCCACGGTCCGATGGGTTCCACGGGGTTGACACTTTTTCGGCCCACAAAAGGAACAACTCATATGGGTGCTTGGATGCTCGGCCAAGTTCGCAGGTGGTTAGCCACCTGGGGTACAACCTATAGTACAACCAACCCAAATCACGCATAAGTAGGTTATACGCCAGCTGGCTAACCACTTGCTAAATTGGTCAAGCATCCAGGTATGGGTCAAAATTAAATCACCAGGATATGGACAGCCGGTTTTGGTGCATGTTTCCATTTGCCAGGAGTCCTTTTTGCCGTACCCACTTTTCACTCACAGATAGAGACCTAACATAGAATGGGATTCTGGGGGCCTCTAAACCACAATTAGTCATGATTGGAGGAGGCAACTAATAATCATTTAGACCGTTAATAGCTGTGTGTCTGTCGCCCCCTTCGCAAGAAGTGAACAGCAGTGGAACACACCACGTGTTCAACCCAAAACGAACAGGTTAAAATCCGACCTCAGTCCAGTTGCCCAACCCTGCCCAAGACATGGGGTTGACTGGATCCCTTCTGCCAAGTCAAGGACGACTGTTTTTGCGGGTTGAACCTGTTTTGGGTGTTGATCCTTTTTGGGGTTGAGAGGTCAAGACTGCAAACAAGACTTTCAACCTAACGAAAATGCCACTTCAGTAAGGTCAATCCTGGTTAGTGGTGACCCATCTGTAGGCCGCGGGCTCAACCCCCGTGGTTTTTCAACCCCCACACAAAGAATCAAAGGGAGCTTTATCTAAGGGGGCTTGGTGTGCCTTGAATTGGCTGCAGCAGGCAACAACATTTCTTGGCTGCGGAGAGCCCTTAATGGAATTTCGTGCCACACCCTCAGTTGGGAGAAATTGAGGAGATCAACTTGGTTGACGTTGGGCTTGGGGAGCAAAAATTGAAAAATAGCAGTTAAGTATAGTTAAGTGGTTGGATTTCAACCACTAAACCACAATCAGCAAAAATGGGAAAAATGTTTCCCAACAACAACCATGTCAAGAGGTCTTCTTCTACATGGGATGACCATTCCGCATTTTCACGAACAACCAATTTACCACACGGGACAAGCGCCCCAAGGTCAAATCTGGGGGCCCTGGATACTGAATATTTCTGTGTCAATGAGGCCTTAAACGTGGGGTCATGACCCAAAATAATGGGGTCATGACTCCCATGTTTAAATGGTCACGGAGACTCCAGGTTGCGCAACCCTCCCATCCCTAGGCCCTCCAAAGAGATCCGTCGCTCTTCCGGAACGCCTGCAGCGGCAGGAGGTGCTGCAGGCGGCGTTCCGATTTCGGATGAAGGGATGCCTTGGCCTCGGGATTCGGACGCGGAGCCGGAGCCGCTGGATGGACGCAATCCCTTCGCACCGCACAAGGAAACCGTGGGAAACCATCACGTTTGTTAGTATTTACCGAGGAATCATCAGAAGCCAGGGCTTCTTAGGTGGGGCGAAAAATGGTTTTCGTCCATCCACAGTATGAGCAGCTAGCATTTGTTTTTGGTCTGGCCCCTGGGGTTCAGTGAGCACCACTAAAACAAGAGACCGGGACGGTGTGAGCGTGCGTGTTTTTTTCTTCTTTTTAGTGGAAACTCAATTTGACATATTGTTTAAATCTTAGCTGAAGTTTAAAGAAGTTCGATTGGGCAGAACAGGCTGTGCAAAGTGTTATTTAAATAGAATCATTCTGTTGGAACTTCTGTTATAGCATAGAATTCAGCAGAGATCCCAGTAAAAGCGGCAACATAATTACACACGTAATCATCCCACCTTCATGACTCAACTTGGTTCCCCAAAATAACATTCCAATCATTCAATATAAGGTGCGAAAAAATACCAAGACATGGTTTACACCTAGAATCATGATGGACTGCGCAAAAGGTGCGTCACGACCCCTTCAAACAAATCTGGGCTGTCCTCAGATCCCTTGCTACAAGTTTCATGTTCAGTGGGTGAAATACGGAAACTCAGCCACTAAACCAACTAAAAACAACTACTCGGTCCTCCAGTAGAGAGGTTAGAATAAGGGTACCGATTCTTTGTGCTGTAGTCTATTTTGGTGGCGGAACACCCCCCCAACCAAAAAAGAAAGGGGTGAGAAAGGGGCACCTAGCTGGGGGACCTAGACTAAGCACCTAGGGACTTTTTTCAAAGAACTGGGCACCAAGAGATTCAGGCGCCCTACTGTGGATGGACAAAATCCTGCACCACTTTGAAACCATGAGAAACCATTGTTTGTTGGTATTTAGGGGTGAATCATCAGAAACCGGGGTTTCTTAGGTGGTGCAGGATTTCGTCCATCCGCAGTACTAGCGACCCTTTGAGTCACCCAATCCGAGGCCAGGGCAGGGGCAGCACATCCGTGCGGCTCCGGTAGGACATGGTCGTCAGCAGGCGATCAGCCAAGCCATCTGCCTGCCAAAAAAAACGGTCTGGTCTTTCCCAGGCCCTCTTAGGTTTTCTTAGGTCTTTGGGTGGTTTTTAGTGCTTGGGCTTCCATTTCACCCACTATGTTCGATTTGGGTTTCCATTTCACCCACTAGGTTCGATTGGAGCATTGCTCAAGGCTGTGGCTCAAAAAAAACGGTACCCAAAATGGAACCCTGGCAAGTGGAAACATGGACTTCAATCCCCGCGGTTTGCCCCGATCGTTTTATTTTTTGAGCCACACCCAAACCAAGCAGACCGTGGTGGCATGGGCAGGCGCGGGCCGTTCAGGACTTGCAGTGGCTTGCGGGCCCCAGAGGTTCACGCAGACGGAAGCTCACTTAACTTCCATTTGGGTAAGACCCCGGGAAAAAAACAAACTATGTCCAGTAGTGATAAATTCCTTCTAAAACCAACAAGGGAAAAAAACCATCTTAAGCAAATGGAAGTTAAGTGGATATCAGAACTCGGCTGCTTGCCACTGAAAGGGTCTGCCCAAAAAGTTCGACATGTTCAGAGTTCAAATGTGTCCGTCTTTTTTTGAAGGTACCCGTTTCTGGGGAGGTTTTAAAGGAAAACCAAAAGGACAACCCCTAAAAACACACACCCAAATGGCAAAGTCAGGAAACCAAAAGGGAATCAACAGTGGAGTTTCAAGCCATCCCAGAAATACTTGTGGGTTTCAACATGCCTCTATGGTACAAACAGAAACGGCATTGGAAGCTTCTTTTTGGGATTTCATGAAGCAAAAGTTGGCGTGGGGGCATTTGTATGGGTGCTGACCCTCGGAGACACCCATAGCCCATCGACCCGCAGCCTTCGCGATTTTCACGTCAGCTCGCACAAACAGCGAGGCGCGTGCGGCCAGAGCGCGCGCCCTCAGTGACCAAGTTGCCCCAAGAGTGGGCAGGTTGCAAGTTGAACCCTCAAACTACCTGGATCCCCAGTTGCCCTTATTTTCCAGCTACTTTTGCCAAATTATGGGCTACTAGTGGGTAAAGTACTTGGGGATCCAGGTACTCTTCAAAGTGGGTTCTTGCCCCCAATTGGCTGTTGGATAAAGTCCAACTTTGCAGGGGTCTGTAAGGGTCCAGCTTTGCTGGGCGTGATTCAATGTCTTTCCTCCTTGAGAGGTGAGTCTGTTTGAGGGCACCCTTGTTGGGCTGCGCAAAAAGAAGGGACTTCCTCCGCATGATTTGAGGTTCAAGCACATAAAACTAGGGATCCCAAAATGCTCGCCTGTCAGCTAGTCTGGCCCCTTGCAAACCAAAAAAGCTGAATAAATGCCGGTGACATGTAATGAACAGAAGAGCCAGAAACACAACTTCAGACCTCATTCACCAGGTTTGCTCCAAGGAGCTCGGAAGGGTAAAACGCTGGGTCCTTGTAAAAGGAAACAAATGGACAAATGAAGCCCGATGTTCGACTGGGGATTTGCACATTCGTTTGAAGAGCAACCCTGACAGGCTTCCTCTTCTACCCAAATGGAGGTGCCCAAGAAAATGTTGAAAGCTGCACCAAACCTTGTTGGTCGTGTTTTGGCGGGAACCTACTCATTTTGCGTGTCCCTTCTCGAGAGGTGTATGGAACTGAGTGAGGTGAAAAAAACCACTGCCAAGCCTACAGAGAAGGATGGGTCAAAGGATATCTTCTTCACCGGTTCACTTGCTTTCCCAATGAGAACATGGAGAAAGGCAGTGTCTAAACGTGGTTGTGGGACACTGAGTAAGCTCCCTGTCGCCAAAGACATGTTCCTCAAATCTCTCACATGGAAACCCGCCAAACGAAGGACCTCCATTGTTGTAATCTGACGACGAATGTGAAACCAACAAAGAGGGTTCCATCGAAAGGATCATTCGCCACTGCATGTCATGATGACCCTGGTAATGACCAAAGAAGGCCAGCCATGACTTCCTTGGAGGCACCGAAATCGTCATCCAGTTTGGCCTGGTGCGCTTCTCTGGTTCTCAGGCTTTGCCTGCCGAGACTCGACCAGACCCCGGCCCTTCCCCGGGAAACAAACAAAAAAACAACCACCCCCCCCCCCCCAAAAAAAAAAAAAACTAAAAAACGGCAGCCGCTTCATTTGACCACCAAAATTGGAGTTTTGTTTTAAACACCTCGGAGATGGCGCGTCAGGGGCATCATCCGTCGTTGTTGAAGAAGCCACTGGAAAGGGCCCCAGGGCTCCTTACAAATCTTGATTGAGACCTTTGGGAACTTTTCAAGAAGCTCAGATGCGGGCGGTTGTGTGGCGAGCATCTTCCTGAGGATCAAGCGGCACAAGGAGATTCGAGCACTGGAAAGCTCTCTTCGCAACTCCCCAGTGAACATCCCAATCCAACCACTAAAATAGGTTCTAAAACGGGTGGTGAATTCACCTACCCCACAATGGTATTGGTTTTGACCCATGGCCATCTCCATGTGAATTAGATCTGACCTCTGGAACATCATTTTCGTGTTGGAGCTAGGCAAACAAAAAAACAAAAAAACGCGCACGAGTAAGGCCGGTCTAAGCTATCCTGAGTGGGGATCCTTGTCCTGACAACACCTGGGTCCATGAACTGGATGCCTAGAGGACTCCGAGGAAACCGTCAGCCCTCACGAGACGGCTGACGGGAACTCGTGCTAGCCTTCGTTTTTGAAAACGAGCGCCCGAGATCAAACTTCAGACACACCTCACAAGAACAATTTGCTGAAGTGTGTCTTGTGAGGGTACCCCTTTTTGGCGCTGATTTGAAGCTGACAACCAAAAGGAAGCCGCGCATGTTTGATGAGTTGTGTCTTGCTTGTTAGTGTGTTTGTGCTATTTTCTGGGGGTCCCCTACTAGGTCCTCCAGTAGTGCCCTTTTACCCCTTTCTGGGGGGAGGGTTCCCCTACTAAAATAGACTACGCAACCCTTATTCTAGCCTCTCTACTGGAGGACCTAGCCTATGTTGAGACAAGCCCATGTTTCGGGACCCAACACGGACTGGCAACGGGCCATGTCCTTCACGCAAAAAAGAACTCTGGCGTCCAGAAATCTTGATCGCTGGAAGGACCGCCCTGCAAAAAGTGTTCAACTAATTTTGGGGGGTTTTGTGGAAAACACCGAAATATGTCCCAAAAAAGTTGACTTTTGGGGGGTTTAGTCGAAGATCCAACCCCATAGCAGTCAAGTACCTTCGAAGTCACTGTCTGAAGGAGGCATCCGGGCCACAGCCCGAGCAAACATGACCGTGACTAGGCCCTCCAGTAGAGAGGTTAGAAGAAGGGTACCAACTTTTGTCTGTAGTCTATTTTAGTAGGGGATCCCTCCCAACCAAAAAAGGGGGTGAGAAAGGGCACTACTGGGGGACCTAGGGGTGATGTCCCAAGAGAAGTAGAGGTCATCCGATGCTTGGAATCAACCGAGTTCTGGTTCCGTCGCGTCAGGCTCCCAAACCTGCCATCCCACGGGACCCTTCGCGCGTGTTGCGTGGGTTCCGATTTTGAGACCCCAACTACAAGCCCAGCGCCAAATTAGGGCCTCCAATTCTTGCCGGGCCCAAAAGTAGTTGGCCCAAAGGCGTCGGGTGAAGACTAAAAAACTCCGAGGTCGGGACTCAGGGATTGTGCCCGGAAGCTATCCAAGCTAGGCCGAGCAAGCTGCGGGATGCGGGATGCGGATGGCGGAAGCGCGAGCCGCGAGCCAGGTGCCACCCCGCTTCGTTCGAAGATTTCGAAAGCCAGAAGTGGTCCAAGTCGTGGAGGGGTGCTGCTAGAGGAAGCCTTATGTTCTTGTTCTTCTCTCTTTCTTTTGGAGTCGGGGGGGAAGAGGGGCGGGGGGGGGGGTTGATGGGGTTCCCCAGGCAAAGATCGGTTCATGCGAGTCAGGCTTTTAGGGTCCCCCCCTCAAACCCTGATTAAATCACGCATGGTAGGACCTTCAGCCCCTAAAAGAAGCTCAAGCTTCCAGAACTTCCGCCAGAGCTACCTTTCGGGAGCTGATTGCAGGCTGGTTTCAGGCTGGGTTCAGACCTCGTTTTTGGACCTAAGTGAGCAGCCCAAAGGGCAACAGAACGGGCGGACACCCTGAGAGCATGGATTCCCTTCAAACAAAACAAAGCTGAGATGCCCAGTGGATTTCCATGGGAAGAAAATCATCGCCATCCCGTGTGTGTGGAATCGGAACCCTTCCCAAAAGATGAAAAATGGAAAGCAAACTGGGGCTAAGACCCCCCACAAAGTTTTACCTCGAGTCTGGGATTCAAACCTCAAGAGCTCTGACGAGCCGTGGCGATGATTGTCGAGCCAGGGAGCAGCTGGTCCAGCTGTTGCTTGCTCTTTGTTTTATTTGACCATGTAACAATAACTTGGTTGCTGCAACGACCCCTCTGCATTTTATTTCACTTTTTAGGGGTTTAATGGAAAACCCAACTTAGTTTCAACCAAAAAGTTAAAGTCTACAGATCCAACCCAATAGCAATCAAGATAATAACAATGACTACACCAACATCAAAATATGCAAATGTAACACTTCGGGAATTGTCCAAATCAGCAACACGGTGCCAGACGCCATCTGCTACAACAAATCAATTCTGTCAGTCCGGTGCGCGCAAAATGGCCAGTGTTGGCCAATCCCAATCCACAATCCCTGTACCCAGAAGAGGCTCCCGGATGATTTAGGGTTTTGAGACCCCCCACCACATCAGGGTGTCTAATGGAGGTCGGGTCTTCAATTGAAAGCTCCAGGAGCCTCTGGGTAGCAAAAACCGCTACCAGCAAGGGGAACCCTGACATAACCCGAGCTGAAGATCTTGGGGATTTGCTTTGAACTGCCCAGCTAAAAGCCGGGCCTAGATCCCCATCCCGTCGCCTTGAAGAAGCGGTTCACGCTCTCTCCTGCGTTGACCGGAGTGCGACGGTGACACAGCAGAACCTTTTCAAACCCAGCAGCAAACACCACCAGCCAGGACGAATGTGAGTGGTTTGTTGCCCGCCAATTTTCCCGGCGCTTCACGGTCTTTCACTGCAAAAAAGGGCGTTCACGCCAATTTCACGGTATTTTCACGATTTTCCCTTGTCGATAGCCAATGATCAATGTTTCTGGAAATCCCACCAAGTCGAAGACCTTCATTGAACAGCTTCAACATGTCATAGTTTTCTCGAGGCTTTGGGAAGTTCGGAAGCGTACATCTCAGCCACAAGCACTACAAAGCCATGTGGCTACCAATGCGGCCAAAAATAAAGGGTCAACTCAATTAAAGGCGTCCAGCTTAGCAAACAAAGACCGTAATTACCCCACATTTCACGGCCGCTTCCTAAAGGCCATTCTTTTTAAGGCCCCCGAACCCCAGGGTATATATATATATATTAATATATATATATATATATAGATATGTTGTTTGATTTCGTTCAGGCGAAAGCAATAAATGGAGCGGACAGGAGCAGGCGCGCGGTAAGCATCGGCAAGCAACAAAGAAAGCCGACAACTGGGCAATCAACAAATTGCCGATCATGGCTTTTCGGCGACTTATACACCTGACCTGGTTTGGCCTTGAAGGAATGGTGTGTGGCTGCTAACTGAGTACTGTGTCTTTTTGGAGACCATCTTGAACCTAAGATTGATCACCTGTGTCCTCTGATCCTCATAAGCTCAGCTTGACAGGCAAAGGCATTTGGCGAAACACAAAAGCTTTCATAGTGCGGTCTGCTGAGAAGCAGTTGTACGCGAGGCTTCCCGACAAATGCAACTGTGGTTACGACTTGCAGCGACTTGCAGGCAATGGTTCGACGTGGATTGACGACGATGCGATTGAGCCCCTTGCAAGCACTGCAACTGAAGTTTATCCCCCGGATCTTCTGCGCTGTGTCGGCCAAGTGGTTTCGCAAGCTTCAGCGGAGTCGGTCTTCGCAGGCAGCAGTGCAGGACGTTTAGTAGCTCAAGCCTTGTGTTGATTGGATGATCTTTGCACAGCAAGTTGGCTCCGTTTACAGCAATGGGCATGACAATCAGCAGGCGCGGGTTGCTTCTTAGCTATCAGTCAGATGCGCATGGCTTTTACCATGCCTTAAAGTAGCTTTTCCAGCGACATGCCATCGAGACACCTGGTCTCAGATGCCTAGTGAATTTCCATGGGAAAGAAGTTGGTCGAGTTTAAAGGGGAACCCTTCCCAAACAAAAAGGAACAAAGGGCGCCACTGAGCAATTGGGTGGTGAGTTGCTCAAGTGCGTTGCCAGAATTGGCTGTTCCAGACCATATGCTATCGCCGGTCGGCCGATTTTTTGTTTGCGGGTGCACGCGCACACGATCTGCAGAAGTGCTTTTCTTGCGATCGGTGCGATAGGCAGGGAATGAAATGACCCCGAGAAAAAAACACAAAACATCCCACTGGTCTCCCTTCAGGGAGAATCCGGGTTCATTCCATTTCACATTCCCTGCCTGCACAGATCGCAAGTTTCGTGCACAGATCGCTTAGTGTTTCTCTCCCGACCGCTGATGGCCCCTACGCCTCGCGCACCTCTTGCGCCATCATCTGCCGGTATCCCAAGATAAGAGGGGCTCCCAATTTGGGGGGTCCCAATGCCATGTATCTAGTCTTCCCCATGTGGATGGTTGCGAAATCCATGTTGCACCACCTGGTGAAACCTGAGTTTCTGATGGGATTCACCCGTAAATACCAACAAACAAAGGTTTTTTCCCCATGGTTTCAATCCACAGTAGGGGAATGGGTTGCCATAAATGGAGATCTCCAGTGGAACTCCCCCCTCCCCAAATTTCCAAGTGAGACCCGGTGGGGATCTGCCGGTGTCATGCGCAATTAAGCCCCGAGCAGCGCGGCTGGGGTTGATTTGGGGACATGGGCTCGTATCCAGCTTCCTTTCCTTACAAAACCAGGCAAACCCACATGAACCTGGACTTCATGTTCCCATGGCAGACAAGAAATCCCTTCAGGAAATCATCTTCCGTTCGTGGAAAAGAGTAGCGTTCGGCGCTCGCCGACATCAGAAGGTCATCTGCCCGCCTACGTTGCGAAGCATGTGCATCGCTACGAAGAGGAAATCAAGCCTCGGCTCTTTGGTGCCAACGGCCGCAGATGAAAAGACCCGTGCCTCAGCTTCCCAAGCCTATTGGATAGCCTTTGGTGGTGTTGGCCAGAACCCAACAAACAATGAACAGAACATAGCCAAAACCCCCCAAAAACCCGAAAAAGCCGGTGAAGTCGGTGAATGTTCAGCTCATGTTCAGTGATGCGGGCCGCGGGCAATTGAACCTTGGGGAGCTGATGATCAGGTGCAGTTTCACTCGGTCGCCGCGTCAAATGTGGCACGTGAAATCGGGGAGGTTACCCTTCCTACGGTACCATGGCACGCAGGGGGTCCCTCTAGGAGGAGCCTTATCTTCAACAGGTGCCATGTTCCTGGGAGGAAGCGTACGCAATTTTGGCCGGGCTTGCTTCGCCTTCCGGTAAAATCTGGGTGCGGGCAAGTGACTTCTCTGTGAGGTGTGGAAAAGTAAAGCACTGGCGGTAACAGTCCATGGTTGTGGGGATTGATCGCCAGGACAACGTTGTCACTGCGAAGGGTGTCACAGAACATGGGACGAAAACCCCATCCACCATGGTCACCATGGTGCTAAACAGAAAAACCTGGTACCCCCATCTGAAGAAGTCTCCTCTTTTGCAGCACTTCGACAACCACTCCGCATTCTTTGGCGTCAAGCGTAGGTAGTGCCGTAGTGCCTTTAGAGGATGCCAACACCAGGTTCTGCATCCACGGTTGTGCGGTTAAAGAAAGTATCCCCAAGCCACCCGCGGAATGCTGTCCTCAACTTCTCAAGGATGCTTATTGGACAGTCGGTTTATATATATATATATAACGCAGAAAGGCTGTTGGACGCGGGTGTCCTGTTTGTGTTGTTGACATCTGCAGTTCAGGGACCCTCTTGCCACGTGTAACTGGGTTGACCTCCTCGATGAGTTAAGGAACAAAGCTCTGGTTCAGAATACCAGGTCAGTTCGAACTGAGTCACTCTTGAATTCCCGGCCAGCCGACAACCCAAATTGGCTCCCTTTCAAAGGAGGCTGGTCTTCCGTTGCTCAGTTTTTGTTCCGCTCCGTGCGCGGAGCAATGCATGAGGCCGGAACTGCTGGTTGCACACCAACTGGTAGGCCAACCTGCGAGTCACTTGACTGAAGAGAATCCGAGGGAACTTACTTTTCACGGATAGGTTCCCCTGGGTAAGGCTCTGGATGGTGTGAAGGACAACCCTGTTTTGAAAGACCCTATCGGGCATCGACACTAGGATCTCTATTGCAGCTAAAAACAGAAACCTTGGGGGAAAGGGTCTGAAATCGACAAACCAAGGAAAACTCAAAAGGCGCAAAAAGGTGGGCTTTGGACAAAGCATCTCGCTTGGTAACACGGAGCGATCCCGGGCTGCATTTCATTTGCCGTGTTTGGATACCGCCCCAGCTGAAACATGGCAATTCAACCGGGTGTTGTCGAAAAAGGGAACCTCCTTTTAGATGGTTCCAAGATGAGATGAGGCTCAGTTGCCCACAGGACCTGGAAATAAAAGGTTAACCTTTTGGGGCCATGACTCAAAATGGATCAAAATGGGAAAAGCAAAAGGTCAAAAGGTCGATTCGCTTTGGACAAGTGAGGAGGCAGTATGTAAAGGACAGAAACATGAGAAAAATCCTCATTTCTCGGGGGGCTCCTAGAAAATTGTGGCTCCTCAAAAGGCTTGCCTTTCAAGGCGAAAAGGGTACCACCCAAAAACCCCGACTCCCCCATTTGGGTGTGTAAAAATCGGTTTGGACCTCCACAAATTGGTGGCTTCCTTTGGCTTCCCTTTCAAACTCTGGCCCCCACAGCTGCGCCTTCCAGCGGTCACACGGAAGTCCTCGAAGATGCTGCCTGCAAGGACTTCGGCGGAAGCCCCAAGTTGATATGGCTGTGGGTGAAAAAAGTACCCAAAACGGATCCCTGGCCGATGGATTTAGGGTCTTCAGATAACCTGGTGCTGAGACCCCTCACCACCAATTCCCGGGGTCTCTGGAGGGGTCGGGTCTTCCATTGAAAGCCGAAGCCAGGAGCCGCTGGGTAAATGGAATTTCATTTGGACCCATACCCATATGGCAAGTAAGTGAGGTTGGCATGGAACCCACAAAAACGGGTCTAAAGGAAGATTATCTAGAGGGCTGAGCCGTGGCCACAAGTACCGGATCTGAACATGTCCTCTCCTGTCGGCCTCAAGTGTTTGACAGAATCTCAAGAGCCCACATGCGATGGGGGGTTGAAACTAAAAATTGCCCAAATTTGGCATTGCCAGACGTCATCGCGCCCACGCAAATTGCGCAGGCACCCACCCCTCTTGGACGACCCTTCCCATTTTGGCGCCAGGCTCCAGTGGAGGCTTCAGTGGAATGTTCACTTTTTGACACTCTGAAAATGCCAGTGACACGCAGCCCTCTTGAAGGAACTGCCTGCATCGCATTCCATCAAACATTCGTGGATTCCAGACAAAATCCAATGAAAACTTGGATTTTTAATTTTCACGTCTTTCATGCTTTGCTTCCCGGCAAAGCTACGGACAGCACGTGAAAGCTTGCTAGAACAGGCCCGAAGCGGGCGGGCAGTTTCTAGCAAAAGTGTGGGTTGGCCCGAAATGATGCGCGGGAAATAGGAACCCCATGTGGGACCCTGGGGTCATCTGCCTTTACAAGGGAGTCTCCTCACCCATGTTGTCAACACCAGGCAACTTCTCGCCCCACCAACCCCATCTCTTAAGGCCTTTATTTTGGTGAAGCCATAGAGGAAAACTGGTTTCCCGATTCAAAGCTTCATACCTGGATATGTCTTTTTGTGGGGGGGGCACCTTTTTTTGTGTGCATTGAGGGGTCTCCGCCACGCGAAGAACCCGCTTGTAAATCGGTAAAGAAACCGTTTGACCGTGGCCCAAGAGCTGAAGCTACTGGCACAATCATTCCTGAATTGGATCTGCTACTCAGTTGCCCAAAGCTTGGTTGACGTTGGAAGGGGAGCAAAACTTTAAATCTTAGCAGTTAAGTGGGGACTTCCCATTTTTCCGTAATAAGGAAACTAAAATGTTTCCACACAACAACCATGAAAAAGACCCGGAGAAAAAAGTTACCCTCTTGAAGCAGAAGGTCGGCTTTGGGCAACCAATTTCGTCTTGGCTGTTGCCTTCACTTCCATCAGCTTCTCGCTGGAGCTCGTGCAGGAGGTTCAGGGCCGAGGAGATACCTCCGGCCCGGGCCGCGGGCGAAAGACGCAACCCAGACCTCTATAGTGACAAATGGCCGACAGATGTGGTACGTAGAAACGGTATGTGCAAACTCTGTTCCATATGGTCTACAACCAGATACAAAAGGGTTGGGAGGAGTCCCCGCCCTTCTGGTCTTGCAGGTGTTTCAGCAGCCTTGCAGACCAATGCCCCATTGACCCGTTAGTAGGCCAAAGCCGTGTCGACTACCCCGTGGAGGTGTCAAGATTTGCAATCAAAATTGCAAGGGCCCCTTTTCGGCTCTGTGCTACTTAAGACTCAGCTCGTCTGGTCGAAGCAGAGGCCGACCCCAATCCATTTGATCTAACGGGGCATTCTGCAAGTCAGCCGATGAAAGAGAGCCCGCAAGGCCCTGTGCCTACCCTTGACCCACCTAGCCTTTCGGAACTTTCGCGGGGGCATCAGGGCTTTACGTTTGCCATTGTACTTAACTATCGACGAAAGCTACGTGGGCTTTCGTCACGTGCGAACTCAGCTCAAACAGCACGGCGCCCGCGGCGACGCAGGCGAGGACTGTCGTGATTAACGAATCAATCGCGCGCATGGGACCTAGGAGGTCCTTACTTTTTGCAAGCAGCGCGCTGGACGACTAGCATTGCGCTCTTTGTTGCCGCCGCCAAACGCACGCCCCGCGCGAAAGCAACGCAATGAGGGCCCCCTCTCCCCGAGACCGCGTGGCAACACAACGTGCGAAGATACGCGAAAACGCTCGGCTCCTGCCTGATGCCGGCATGAGCTTTGCGCGAGTGAGATTGTTGCAGGGTACGGGGAACTCCTATTTCTCTACGTCGCCAAAACAGGCCCGAACGAGCCGTGTTCCCGCAGGGTGTCCACCAGAGTCTTGACGTTGAAGCTTGGCGAGCTTCACTCCTCACAATCTTGCAATCAGATTGGGCAAGTTTCATGGCATGCTTCTGCCATCCATGACGAAGGGCTCCCGCGTCATTTTGCGTTTTAGCACCAAGGTGGTGAATAAGAACATGGGCCAATACGTTGCACTCCCGAAAAAGAAGGGCAGTCTTCCTGTACCTTCTTGTTCAGTTTCTCATAATTGTTGAAACCACCCAGTTTGTTTGTTCACCTATTTGACACCCATTTTGAGGCATCCGGGTCTATCCCAAAAGAAAACGTGGTTTCCTGTTGGCTTCCCTTTAAACTGGTTCCCCTTTGGCTTCCCTTTCAATGACAACCTCTACTTCAAGAGTGGTGCTCTTATCAGGCGGCACATAGAGTTTGGGCGGGGAACGAAAGAAACTCTTTGGAGGCTCGGAGCTGTGAAGGCTTACCCGGGACACGTCGAACCCGAGTTCAAGGAAATTCGGAAAACCTTAGTGGGAGAACAGTTGCGTTTATCGATTCTGGCTGGTGGTAAAGGGGAACCAACAAGGACACCAACCTTTTTCAAGCTCCCCCATTTTGAGAGCCAATGTGGGTGTAAGGTTTGGTCAAACTTTTCCCCAACCCAGGCAACCAGCATCAACCAGCACTCTGGTCACGCTTCAAAAGCTATCCAGCACGCATTCCACGTGCTCAACAGCGTCCAGACGGCCAAGACCGGGCTCTCCTCACAATGCATTGGTCCCAAAAAGTCAAACCGGCATACGCGGTTGATTGTCTCTGGGTTTGGAGAGCCCCCAAAAAGCGACTCGGGAGAGCCACAAACCCGTCGTGGTTTACCACTACACTGGTCTTCGCTGTTGTCAGAAATTGAGTGAGTTGTTCAAGGTCTTTGAATAGGCCCTCATATTTGGCCATGGGTCAAAACCCAAATCGTACCCCCAGTGAACATCCAAATCCAACCACTAAAATAGACTAAAATGGGTGGTGCACCTACCCCACAATGGAACCATTGGTTTTGACCCACAGCCATATGTGTGCTTTTGCTGGGAGCTCCAGCCGGGGACAAACCCGTAGCAAGCGAGCTTTGAAAAAGGGTAAAATGCCTCTTACATCCTTTTACCATACTGTGGATGGACGCTATCCATTTCGCACCATCTAGGAAACCCTGGTGCCTGATTTGATTCCCGACCCCAGGTCAAAGACCTACATCAAGAGCGAGCCAAATTGAGCTCCCCGCAGAACAGGCCAATATAATGAGGCTACGTGTCATTTGAGAATCCTCTTCTCACCTTAGTTCGAAGGACAACCACGAATTGCACCGAAATCCATTTTTTGGGCCCCCTATTCTGACACACAAACATGGCACTGCTGCAAAAAAGATTCATTGTGCCCCTCAACGAGAATGGGTTTTGGTGAGGAAGCAGCAGAACTTCCATTTGCTTAAGCCCTCTGGCATTTCCAGTAGTGATAGATTTCCTTTAAAACCAGCAAGGGAAAGTAGCAAAACATCTCAAACAAATGGAAGATATATCTGCTGGTTTCTGCTGAGTGTGCCAAACATCATCCCCTTGTAGAGCAAAGGATCTTAGCTTTGGAATCCGAAGGACCCAAGTTTGACGACCCAGTAGATCATTTCCTAGGGAATCGCCCCTTCTGATCCGCATTCCGAAGTTAAGATTGAGGGTTGGGTTTGGGTCTGTAAAGCTTTAGGGGACACCCCCAAGAAGCAAATCATATGATGATTGTCCTTTCGGCTTCCCTTTAAATAAACCAAAAAGGCACCCTCACCCTTTGCGGATCCCAAGGACGGAAGCCTAGGGCTTCTTGTTGAGGACATCCACCGGGAAGGATTGTCCCCAGAAACCGTGACAAACTGATGCAGGAACCCCCTTTTCCTGACGAAGAAAGCCGATCCCTAGAGCTCCTGTATCACGAAGCGAAGAAAGCTATTTCAGGTCCTTTTGATCTGTTCAGATTTGAAGGGAGTCTTCTATATTGGACTTTGCTGCCCGAAAACACATGGGTGTGGGTCAAAATTACACCACCAGGGGACCGGTCCATGTTGCCACTTACCAGGGCAACCCATTTTGGGGTTGCCCTGTTTCTGACCCGCAGCCACATCGCTGTCTGTTGTGTTTTGGGGCGTGCAAAAAGCGGCCGAGAAGAAAAAAAAAACGCGGCCGCAGTGGGCACGGCCCGTCATGAGCGCATTGCGCACCAAGGCCTCCGGAGACTCGGGCGCCGAGTTCGTCGAGTACGGCGTGCGCCGAGGTTCCAGAGGCTGTGGCTCAAATAAGTGGCACCAAAATGGCACGCAAGTGGAACCAAAGACCAAAACCCGCGTAACCCCAGCTCTTTCATTTTGAGCCATAGCACACAGACTGTGGTTGGTGTGATTAACTTGCTGGTGCTTGCTAGGGAGTGAGGGAATGAACCCAGGGGCCCCCTTAAAGGAAACCACAAGGATGGTTTATAGGTTCATTCCATTTCTCATTCCCTGCCTATCGCACCAGCAAGTAAACAGGGCTCTTCATGTTTCTCCCTAAATCATCACCTCCACAGGGACACTCACCAAAAAATGGGCCCAACATGTCATTCAGCCAACAAGGATCCCCTGCGAACAGGTTTCTGGAGTGGGTTACATGGGAACTACCACGAAACCCTAAAAACTGAAAAGGATGGCTGGGAACTACAAGAACCAGGGCTTCAAATCCCCAAACAGGCAATCCAAACCAGAGGAAGGATAATCTGATCATCATGCTAAGATAAGGGACCCGCACAATGGGGCGGGGTTCCTTTGGCGTTCCTTTCAAAAACCCAAAAAAGGGTACCCGCTAAAACACACACACACACAAACGGTTGTCTCAAAATAGGGGAACCTTCAAAACAAGTGTGGTCTCGCCTCAAACAAAGACGCACCCACACTCAAGCAGTCATGTTGAGACGAATCTGCTTTTGGGGTTTCACGTTAATCAGCAGGGTAATCTTCATCTCAATTCCCGAGTGGATGACCCAAAAAAAAGTCCAAACTTATACCCTTCCTCCCACAAACGTAGCACCTTTTTGAGGGTTCCTGGAAGATCAGTTTACTCTTAGAGGAACCCCTTGTGAGGTATGTTAATGGGAGGGAGGGTATCTATCCCTAAGCTGCAATCTTTCCAAAAAAGTTCAAAGTCCAGGAACGCAGGACGTGAGTCATTCTGAAGCGACTGCGAACCGGAGCGTCACGCGCACTGCAGCTGAGATGGCAAAACGTGTCCATCTGGGTGCCAAATGGGGGGGCTCCGCGGGGGTCCATGCCGTTTTGGTTTCCGTTGGAAGAAATCGAAGATGAAGGGCTAGCATACATCCGCACCAACATATTGGAATTATCCACACACACCCCACACGCCAACACCCAATACCCACTTGTTTCAGGGTATGATGGGGTAGGATACCTCAATCAAACACGTAGACACAAGGGTTCTGCAAGTCGTTTTTCCATGGCTGAATTGCAACCACTCCAGCAACACCCTCTCCACGAGCCCGAGCCGCCGGAATGTGGCAAGCTTTGTTTTGAGGTTTCCAAACAACTCACATCTGGTAGCGACTATGGCATGCCCGAAGCTCTGAAGGCTTCATGCCCAAACTGTGAAGCCCTAAAGAGTGGTTGGTGGACAAATCAGGTCCCAAGGACTGCCTAACTCAAATTCATGCCCTTTTCCAAAGCAAGCGCAGCATCGCGGGAATGTCCGATCGGAATGGGTGGTTTGGCGGGGTGGTTGGGGCCCCTGGCAGGGAGGGACTGGTTTCCTTGCCAATTCGTCGATTCAGATTGGAGGCCCCATGTGCCTCTCAACATACGTACTTCCAAGAGCTCCAGGCACCATTGCACAGTATATGCATACATTAATATTAATATGAATCATCGGTGCAAACTCTCGAACACGGGACTGCTCGAGTGCAAGCGCTGCTGTGCTGCAACTCGTCACGTCTTGCCCGTCAACCATGATCTTGTCTGCAATGATTCTAGCCCCGACACGGCTGGACCACAATGCACGAACATCGCATGCTTTCATCAAGGGGCCAACCCCATACCAAGGGTGCATCTTACAAGTGTGTTGACCGCTAAGAAAGCTTGTGTCTGTGCGCGGAAACTCTGTAAATCACAGAAAAGGAGACAACTAGTTTTCAAACAAACAACTTGTGTCTGCATGCTGCCAAACATGTTGGTTTTGATGTACTTACTTGCCCAGAGGACTTGGAAACAAAGGTGAACCTTTCGGAACCTTGACTACATATGGACCGACTCAAGGGAACCAAAAGCGTACAAATGGTCGGCTTTGGGCAAGTGAGTGTAAGTTGATGACGGTGAAAAGGCACCCTCTCTTACCTGCTGATGAACAGCCATACCCGATGAACAGCCATCTATCTTCAAAGAAGGCCGAATTCTGGCAACTGCATACGGGTGTCGGTTTTGAGGGTATTGTTGTTTTCTGATTTTTAAAGGAAACGAAAAGGGCCATTACTTTTTTTTTTAGGGACCCCTGAAAAATGACACGCCCACATGACATGACTAAGAAAACACTTCAAGCTGCGGTGCGAACACATCCCCAGCCCGTAGAAATCATGAGATTTTCCTGGTACATTCCATTTAAGTAACCAAGCGGGAAGACGTGGGACTTGTATAACGAACCCGTTTGGATGTGGACCTCCCTCTCTCAGTAATTGAGGGGTGGTTCATGTGCTCGCAGCTCGGAACAGCCTTCAGTCTTGGCATCATCTTTTGAAGGTACCCTCCAAAAGGCAGGGGTTGGTGTCCAGGGCAACAAACGGAGACTCGTTTGGCGGCGATCACGCTGCCTGAACCCATAGTTGTCTTTCGCTGTGTCTAAGCTGATCTTCGTCTGATGCAAGGAACTGTTCACAACTTGTCAGCTTCCCTCAAAACGGGGGTTCTCTTTTAAGGGGACCCCAAAAGTGGCCGGTTGCCTTTTGGCTTCCCTTTGACACCAGCCCAAAAAGGGCACAGTACCTCCGAAGAAAGACGAGCCAGCCAATTGGCTTGGTTCGGTGGTCGTCAGATACTAAAACCCGTGGCTTCAGAAGGAACTGGGAGTCAAATCCAACCCCCAATTAAGAATCTGATTTGCGCCAATGAAACTCGGGCACGGCCAAGGAATCCGGGCCTTCTGCCCGGGCGTGTAGATGGCGCTAGAGGGATGCTTCCTTACCCTATGTCCTCAGACCCGAGCATCATCTAAAAAGCAAGCAACACAAACACGCAAGAGCTGGGAGGGGGGTGGATGCTAAAATGCCAGCCAAAAAAAACCAAGCGAGGCTCAAACCCAAGTGCACCATGTGCACCTCTCCCCCCTATGACTTTCCTGGGCACAGGGTCACAAGTCAGCCGTGGCCTCGGCTCCCTCGAGGGTGCGCAGCTGCGACAAGGGAGGCGCCAACCGATCCTGCGAGGCAGGGCTCAGGATCGTCCATTTTAGCTTCTCGTAGGTCTTCCAGTAGAGAGGTTAGAATAAGGGTACCCTTTTTTCTGTAGTCTATTTTAGTAGGGGAACCCTTCCCCAAAAAAAGGGTAAAAGGGCACACTACTAAAGGACCTGGTCTCTTTTTGGTGGTTTGGATCTGTGGTTTGGTAGTTCAAGAGGGGTTTCCCATGTATTCTCAGGAAGCGGGGGGTCAAATCCCAAACCACAAATCCAAATCAGCGATTGGAGGGAGGCTGATCATTTGCTTGAGTCCCCTGGTAGTCATACATTCTCTTTATATTAAACAAACAGGAGAAAATAAAAGGGTAAGGAGATGCTTTTTGCAGTAAGGGTGATTTGGGTGGCTCTTTGGGTAGGCATGGGGTTGTAGGTTGGTTTCGAGGTGGGTTGCAGGTTTGAGGCAGGTTGAGCGCTGTGCCTTTGGAACTGCCCTGAATCCACTCGGCCTCAAGAGGCCCTGGTTTAGGGTGGTTGGGGTGCCTCGCAGCAGTTGCCTCTTGACCTTCTCAAAAGAACATACAGCATCGCCCCTTGAGGTGTGCTCTCATTCTCACTTCCTGAGGTTGGCAAAAACAAGTCCGAACTTTTTGTTTACCACCAAACTGGTCGCCCCAAAAAGTCTCACGTCAGGAACTCAGGGAGTGAGCGTGACACTGCTCGGGGGCCTTCATCCTATCTCGGTTGCTTTCTGCTCCCTGCTAAAAGTTTAACTTTTAGCGGTTTAGAAAAACCCATTAGTTGGCAAAAAGTTAAAGTCCTAATCCAAGAAACACGCACCAACGTTATGTTCGACACACCACTCTGTTTAAAGGCAACAGCTGGCACTGAACCTGCAAACGTGTGGATGGCACCCTCTTGACATCCAACACAAACCCAACCTCAAAAAACAGGAATCGCGCAAGAGGCCCAGTTGCCCAGCGACCAGGGCGGTGGCCGTTTTCGTTTTCAAGGTACCCACCATGCAAAAACTGAGGCCACACGGTGTACACAGAGAATCATACGGTGGACTCTGTTCACCTCAGAAAAGGAGAAACAAGAGCCACAAAGCAACTGGGGAGGAGATCCGTCTTCTTCGATGCGTACTTCTGGAGTTTCCTCTGCTAATTTTCCGGAGACAGATCTGTCGAGATTGCAATGTAGGTCTTTCTCCTGACTCCTGAAAGCCGACCCCCCCATCTAAGAAATAACCGTAGAAAAAAACACTGCAGCTCCCCCAAAAGCTCCAAATACCCACTTTGTCGAGTATATTTTGAAGAACCAGGTGTTATATCGTACATGCCTGCTTTTTCCGGAGTTGGTATCATAGCCTGTCATACCCTGAAAACGGCGGTGCCTCTTTGGGTCGCCGGTAATCAAAGGAAGACGCATCCAGCAGAGGAGAAGGAATGCTTGGACGGATTTACTGGGAAGAAAAGGGTGTCGCAGTGTCGCATTCATTGCTCCCTTGAACATGACATTCATTGCTCCCTTGAAAACGGGATTCCCCTCATAGGTGTCCTTTGAGGCCAAATAGATGGCCCTAGTAGATGATTAAACCACCGGGTAAACAAAGGCCATCTATGATTCTACCAAAACAACCAAAGGACACTACATTTGCCCTCTTGCACGTCACCAACTGAAACTCACCTCGCCATTGTCTAAAACCTGGGAGAGGAAATCCTCGGGCCCAGCAATGGTCAGGCTTCGCGCAAAGTTATCCAAGGTGAGGGTCACCAGGCTTCGGGGGTCTCGTTTTTTGGAGTTGACACCCCTTGGTTTGTGGTTTTAAATGAAAACCAGCAGGAAAGCCACAATTTTGGGGATTCCCTGCAAAAAAAGTTTTGTAAAGGGAAACCAAGAGGACCACCGAAATCTATTTTGGGGCGCAAGTGTCACCAAATCAGACCGAACTTTCGTCCAACACTCGCCGGCTCCACAAGTTGCGGCTTCAGCCTGGGCCGACAGCTTTTGGGAAGTCGGATCCTGTCGCTTTCAGTCGCTTCCCGATTTGACCCGTGAGCCAATGCATGGAATTCCAAGGAGTTGTCAAAATGCGGTATCCCCTCTAAAAGGCGGCACAAACTTAGGGGTCCTTGGTATCCCCCTTAAAAGGCGGCACAAAATTAGGGGTCCGTTTTGGTATCCCCCTTAAAAGGCGGCACAAAATTAGGGGTCCGTTTTGGTATCCCCTCTAAAAGGCGGCACAAAATTAGGGGTCCGTTTTGGTATCCCCCTTAAAAGGCGGCACAAACTTAGGGGTCCGTTTTGGTATCCCCCTTAAAAGGCGGCACAAAATTAGGGGTCCGTTTTGGTATCCCCCTTAAAAGGCGGCACAAAATTAGGGGTCCGTTTTGGTATCCCCCTTAAAAGGCGGCACCAAATTAGGGGTCCGTTTTGGTATCCCCCTTAAAAGGCGGCACCAAATTAGGGGTCCGTTTTGGTATCCCCCTTAAAAGGCGGCACAAAATTAGGGGTCCGTTTTGGTATCCCCCTTAAAAGGCGGCACAAAATTAGGGGTCCGTTTTGGTCCCCCTAAAAGGCGGCACAAAAGGGGTCCGTTTTGGCATCCCCCTTAAAAGGCGGCACAAAATTAGGGGTCCGTTTTCCATCCCCCTTAAAAGGCGGCACAAAATTAGGGGTCCGTTTTGGTATCCCCCTTAAAAGGCGGCACAAAATTAGGGGTCCGTTTTGGCATCCCCTCTAAAAGGCGGCACAAACTTAGGGGTCCGTTTTGGCATCCCCCTTAAAAGGCGGCACAAAATTAGGGGTCCGTTTTCGTTTTGGCATCCCCCTTAAAAGGCGGCACAAAATTAGGGGTCCGTTTTGGTATCCCCCTTAAAAGGCGGCACAAAATTAGGGGTCCGTTTTGGCATCCCCTCTAAAAGGCGGCACAAACTTAGGGGTCCGTTTTGGCATCCCCCTTAAAAGGCGGCACAAAATTAGGGGTCCGTTTTCGTTTTGGCATCCCCCTTAAAAGGCGGCACAAAATTAGGGGTCCGTTTTGGTATCCCCCTTAAAAGGCGGCACAAAATTAGGGGTCCGTTTTGGCATCCCCTCTAAAAGGCGGCGCAAAATTAGGGGTCCGTTTTGGTATCCCCCTTAAAAGGCGGCACAAAATTAGGCGGCGCAAAATTAGGGGTCCGTTTTGGTATCCCCCTTAAAAGGCGGCACAAAATTAGGGGTCCGTTTTGGTATCCCCTCTAAAAGGCGGCACAAAATTAGGGGTCCGTTTTGGTATCTCCCTTAAAAGGCGGCACAAAATTAGGGGTCCGTTTTGGTATCCCCTTTAAAAAGGCGGCGCAAATTTGGGGGCCAGTTTTGGTATCCCCCTTAAAAGGCGGCGCAAAATTGGGGTCCGTTTTGGTATCCCCTTTAAAAAGGCGGCGCAAAATTGGGGGCTAGTTTTGGTATCCCGTTTAAAGGCGGCATATATGGCCGTGGACCAAAATGGCACGGTAGATCGAACGAGAGACTCAAACCTACGTAATTCCGGCTCTTTAATTCGGAGCCGCACCCATATTGGAATTCCGAGGAGTTGTTAAGATTAGGGTCCTTTTTGGTACCCTGTACTGTAAAAGGCGTCACCAAGGCCCAAAATGCGGTCATATTTTCGACAACCGCACGGATGCAGTGGGGACAAGTTTAAAGCGCAATGGACCCATCCGTGGGCATTCGCATCGAGATTGGCCACCGTGTGTGACGTTTCGCTGTCTGCTTCTCGACCCCAGTCGCAGTATAGGCAGCAAAATGCATGCTGACGGCGCCGGTCAGGTTCAGCGCTTTCAAATAACGGTACATCTGGGCTCTTTCGGTCGGGGTGTTTGTGTTGATGCCCAGGGCATTATGATCAAACTGATTCCAGCACTTCGTCAGCAGGGGCTGCCATCCTTTTTGTTCGAAACTGGACTGTTCTTGATCCAGTACACCTTGAATACAGGCCACTTACCACGTCCATTGCCCGTGCTGTGCCGGCAGGCCAGGCCGCAGCACATGCTGTGTGATGCATTTGATTAGTTGGCCATCAGACTTGACACCGAAGAAAGGTGATCCTGGCATCACCGTTATTGAGCTTCTTTGTAATTTTCTTGTGTGTGCTGGAACCCGGTTACCAGTTGTTTTCCATCGTGACCGCATCAAGACACTCACCAGCTTTCGAGACTATGACTCAACCGATGCTGGTATGCTTCCCCCAAGTGCTCGTGGGGTTGGTTATCAGGCTGAAACTCTCCTTACGCAGCAGCTCGTTGCTATGACTCGTGTCTGTACTTTGCCTAGCTTTCAACAGAAAAGCCTGCATGATAATCCGCTTCATTATCCCATACGCAAATCCGTTGTCGCTGCGGTTCGCCCACAGATTCCCTACCTTGAAGCAACACTCAGACTGTTGGTGACATACAATTGCACTTGTACCTCGGACACGGCCGCTGGTCCGATTGAGCTTCCGGCTGGCCTCGCTTCGTACGAGCCACCGACCCTTGAAAATGAGGACCTGCCAACTCCTCAACGGAAATGGCAGCTTGTGAAACACAGGAAGGTGGCGCGGCAATAGTCCCTTTTGGCCTCTCCTGCCGTTAGTGTGCCTGTACAGCTTTTACGTGCGCGCCCCCACACCTGGCAACGACCGAGGGTGGCTGGGTAGCGGACGCATGACCGTCCGCAAGCTGGGAGAGAGAGAGAGAGAGAGAGAGAGAGAGAGGCCACCGTGTGTGAGGGTCTCCATGCATCTCTCGCGGCGATCGCACGTTTTATTCCTACAAGACCTTTTCGGTGAAAGGTGGCCTTCAATCAGCGCACCTGGTAAGTGTTCATTGCTTTCTCCCTTGGTTTATGCTATTTGACTGCTGCCTGGATTTGTTCAGATCGAAACACCTGATCAACTTACTTTTGTGGGTTCCCTTACAACGATCGCCACTTGTGGAGGTTCCACCAAAAGAACACTTTCATAAGGTCGTTCTAGCAAGCACAAGCAAAAGTGTGTGGTGGCAACGAAAACAGTTCTAATAGCCAACGGCCACGTCGGCTATCTCATACAACATCAGCCAAAAGGCTGAGTAGAACACCAGCTTTGGGGGGGGGGGGGAGTAGGGAGCCCTCTTTTGGCCCAAGGGTCTGTCTCCCAGTTCCAAAACTGAAGCTTCTGGAAACCAAACATGGCCATGGGCTCAAAACCAAATCGGTTAGCCCCCAGTGAACGGGACCCAATCCAACCAATCTAATAGGTTCTAAAATGGGTGGTGCACCGAAACCCCAACATGGGATCCCAAGACGGTTTTGACAACCACAGCCACATGACGCGAGGGTAAGGTGCATATGCCCCCCTTTGGTGCAGATCGACTTAGGCAATCGGACCAAAATGACCGGCCTACCTTGCATGGACCACTCCACGAGTTGCTCCAAACGGCTCAGCGACTTTGACGGCAGTCTGAGTTGTCCGGTGACCCTGGGAAAAAAAAGGGAACCCTTTTGGGGGCTTGGACCATTTTGAGTGGGCAGCCACCCAAAGAAAATGGAGCAAGGGTGCCGCAGTGGCAACATCTCAGCCACTGCCGGGAGCCAGCCTACGCTGGCCGCTGGCCCAAGAAATGCTTCACGACATGTAAGATCAATTCGAAGACCCCAATGATTTCGTCAGAACCTCAAAATAAGAATTTCAATGATCCCCAGAGTTCCTCACAAACCCCCCCAAAAAAATGCGCAGAGTTGCCAAGGATGCAACTCACGCCGCCTTTTCTGTGTCCATGGGCTCCCTTTGAGGGTTGCCAAGGTTCCGACGCACAGGGGCCACCACTGCGGAGGGGCTTCTAAGTTTTTGTCTCGCCGGTCGCGTGTCGGTGACCTTTGTGGGCCCCAAAAGACGTGTGGCTGGGGGTCAAAAATCGGGTAACCCCCAAATGGCACCCAGTAAATGGAAACAAGGTTCCTTACATTATACCTGAACAGTGCCTTGTACATGGTGGTTTCCCTTTGTTTTGCAAGTGGAAAAGGCCATGCTTCAAATGGGCAAGATGTATCTTTTAAGGAGCCCTGTGGAAATAATGACTAAAACCTGTGGTCCACATCCTGGTGATTTAATTTTGACCATACCCATGTCTTGTGGCATCCTTGGGTTACGATGCTACCGGAAGTGGCAGCCCAAGCGGCGCGAAAACCCAAGTGAAGCCAAGAACCAAAGCCGTGGCTTGGGCGCCGCGAAAAAGCCCTGCGCTGAAACAATGAGAGTCCCGCTTCCAAAGAGCGCAAGAAGGTTGACCACTTCAGCGATGTGGGTGTGGGTCAAAATTAAAGCGCCAGGATATGGACCGCAGGTTTTAGTCTATGTACTAAGGTTCCAAAATGGATACCCATTTTAACCCACAGCCATGTTATTTCAAGATCCAGACACTCAGTTGCCCAAAGGCCCCAGAAAGCAAAACTCGACCCTTTGGTTGTCTAAAAATTGACCAAACTGGGGACACGAAAAGGTCAAAAGCTCGGCTTTGGGATACCTTGAGGATATGTTGGGAATCAATGTGCCAGGTTTTGGCCAAGAATGCCATCAAGTCATGTAAAGCTGTTAAGCGATGTTGAAAGAGGTCACTTGGCCAGGCGGATTTGATTGGACCCCTGCCAAAAATAGGGAATCCCCAAAATTTGATGGTTTCCCGGTTGATTCGCCAACCCCAAAAAGGGTAAAATAGCCTCAAACAACACGGCCCCATAAAGGAACCCCTTTGGGGCCGAAAGGGCCATCCTGTGGCGATGGTCAACCTACCCCTCCCCTCTCCGCCAGGTCCCCAACAAGTCAGATGCTTTGGGGCCTGAGCCGGTCCCGCCGGGGCAACTTGCCTTACTCCATCCGGCTCGGGGTCAAGCACGGATCTCCGCAATGGACGGTCCATACTGTGGATGGTTGCGAAATCCATTTCGCACCACCCAAGAAACCCTGGAATGATGACTCCCTGTAAATACCAACAAACACTGGTTTCCAGAGGTTGTGCTGGCTTTTATGGTATATAAATTAATGTATTGGTATCACAATGTTTATGTCAGCATTGGCTTCACTCCCCGCTAAGATACTCGCAAACTCCCGAAATTTCAAGCGCTTAAGCCTTAAAACCAGTTGCCGCGATTCGAGTTTCGAGTCGCCTCCCAACCTGCAGAGTCCGCGACTTTGGGGCGGGGGTAGGTAACTATAGGTGTCCTTTTTGGGAAAATAGATGGCCCCGGTAGTTGATTGAAGCACCAGGTAAACCAGGAATCGCCCTCTATGTTTCATTCAAAACAACCAAAATAGAAGGCTACCATTGGTAGGTAAGACATTGAACCCCTGTTTGTGACATGGCTGTCTTTTCTTTTTTGCGCGCGCCCCTTTTTTGCGGCTCAAAGGGCAAAGGGAAGCCAGGATAACCCCCCCTCCAGTGTGGGTCTGGCGCATGTCAGATGACCCATATTTAACTCTTTGTTGCTTGAGGAGATGCGCAAATTGGAACCCGTCCCAACATGTTGTGTTTTCTTTTGAGATGTGGGTTGCCTCAAGACCTTACCAACACTCTACCACTGGTCACTAGCTCATGTGATCTCATCGTTAGACCATTCGTAAAGGCTAGCCGTCGGCATGGGCAAGTCGAAACGGGAAAGGCAAAAGAGATGTGTCAAAACTAGAGCTTGTCTTTGTGATGGTGTTTCCATTTCAATCAGAAAGGATTCACAAGCTATTTTTTGATCAACGCGGGGTACAGAATTTGAGAAGGCGAGTGGAGCCTTCACTGAGAAATTCCTCCCAAATCCGGGATGATTCATCCGGGGACACTGTGTTCCTAGTTCATCCCAGATATGGAAACGAAACCGCCTGCCATGAAGGTTATCTTGCGACCCCTTTGTTCCAAGTACCCGGGCTGTCCGCAGGCTAAAACCTAAAATTCGTGGTGGGTTCAATGGAGCCCCCCAATCCAACCAAACCAAACAAGAGGAAACCAACCAAAAACAAAAACCAATAAACAAAGAACCAAGACCAAAGTCTTTCCTTCCCCAATGAATCAACCAAAGCCAAAAGGAGGAAGGCTAAAAACCGAAGCAAGCGGATGGCTGCTGCGTATCAACTCGAAGCTCCAGTCCGAGAACCCGGCCCCGTGCATCACGTCCCTCGCGGGCAGTGCTCCGCGGGCATTTCCTGAGCGATGGCAGTCTTAGGGTCGAAAACTGGGTCGCTGCAACCAACAGGTCCAATGGAGAAAAGAAAACGGCACAAAAAGCTTGGGTCCTTTTGGAACCAACTCTTCTCCATTGGACCCCTCTGCAACATTGATTCACTTTAGGTGGGTCCAATGGGGGGAAAAAACAAACACATGGTGCTTCCCGAAAAGTTAAAGTCCAAAGATCCAACTTAGTAACCACAAAGAAAACGCCGCAGTTTTGATGGGCGAAACCCAGCCGGAATAAGCTACAAGATTTGGTCCATCCATATTGTGTGCGTGTTTGTTTTTGATGGTGCTTGTTTGAGGGTGGTTGGGGGGTCACCCTTCTTTGACCCAAACCCAAATATCGGAATGAAATTCAACTAGGCATCCCTTCCTGGCCATCATTTACCAAATTGATGTCCACCCACCAGGATTTGTTCAGGCTTTCAAATTGAAAATGTGTAACCGTATCTGAAGCCATACATGTTGCTTCCTTTCAAGGGAACCCCTTTGTTCCTTGTTCATGTGCGAGGGAACCGCGTAACCCTCCTGAAACCCAATTCCGGTATGCTGAAACGCCTCTGTGGATGGACCAAACCCGCAAAACGCAGCAGTTGTGTGGTTTCAGTATAAGGCTTCATCCATCCCAACTGGTGCGATTTGTGGATTTTGTCCATCAGGGGTCGCTGGCTATACACCTGACATGAAAGGAACCTGCGTTGCAAGAACCTCTTGTGTGGATGGACCTGCACTAAGAAACCCTGGTTTCGGACTTGATTCCACCAACAAACGTTGCTGTCATGGTGCGAGATGGATTTTGTCCGTCCATAGTATTTGCCCCGGTCAATGGATTGACCATTCTCCTAGCCCTCAAATCAAAACGGAGCCCAAAAAGGGGCGCCCGATAAACGTGGGATGACCATTGGGATAAAACCACTAAGATGATCTCTCTCACATGGAAAAAGCTATCCATGGTGACTTGGGGGCCAGGAGTATTGAGCAATCCGCATCGTGATCAAACTGAAACTAAAGCCTGCCATGGTCGTTTGTGGCTATCATGGGTTCCGGATACTGGGATTCTCTGATGATCCAGCGTCACGAGAATTGAATGTCACCTGCATGTTGAAAATTCACCCCCTTCTCGAGCGGCCCTTGAGCTGTCGGAGGCGCTGCGTGGGAAGACGATGAGGCCAGAGGCGCCGCCATGGGGGCCAGAACTTGAACTGCGGCAGGCAGGCAGCTCTTCTCTTCTCAAAGCTGCCGTTTGGCAGCCTGGAGCCAGCCCATAGGCTTGTCGTCGCCCCATTTGTCTCCAGGGCTCGCTTAGCAGCAGGGCTCGCCAGAGAAAATGACAGCGAGACGTGGCTGCGTCACAGTCCAGGGCTATCGCGCTGCGAGACCTCTGTATGCATGTGGTCAACCAACTCGACTTCGCCCATCTCCGCCAGTCGGGTCAGCAGGCCTTCGATCAGCAAGTGAAACAGTGCCCTGCGCCAACAAAATGATCGATCGTTGGACAATAGATGAGCCAGCAAATAATTTAGTTGGTAGTACTTTTGGAAGTGTAGTAAAAGGCGTAGACTCACTAAATGGAAATAAAGTGGTTTTGAAACTTGCATCAACACAAACGGACACAAAGTGTTGTCAATAGTTTGTCATCAGTCGGCGAAACTCTATCGTGCACAGTTGTGACGCGCACGTGATATATGACTGGCTGGTGATGTTGGAACAACATCATTTGGACAGGTTTTATCATTGTGTTATCATTTTGTGCAGTAAAACAACAGTGCATGGCTTAAATCGCGGAAAATGATAATGATCTCAGGCCAAAACAGGGCAGACAGGCCCAACTGGAGTGGCAGTTCCCGCGAGGGCCCACCAGGTTCTCAAACGTGGGTGGGGCTCAAACACTACGGATCTGTACTAGTTGTTGCTAGAACATTGCGCCGCACTTCCCACAAACGTGAAATCTGCAGGAGGCCCCCTGCAAGACCGTTTCCCGTGAACAGACCCTCTGTCAGGTTCCATGTTAGGAGGGCTTCATGTTAGGCCGTTCTCCCCTTTGGATTGAACCCAAGTGACCTATATTCGACGCCATGATGTCCCGAAGAGGATTTCTAGCTGCCCAGCCAGAGTCAAAACCAGTTGGACAGCTTCGCCTTCTAGGCCTCGTTTTTTTGTTAGGGGGCGAAGCAGTTCACAGGGGTCACTCTAGGGGTAACTTCCAATTCCATTCTTTCCAGGCATCCTTCTTTCTAGAAAACCACCCAAAGGGGAAACGGCTGGTTTTTGGAAAAGAACCATGGCTGAAAAGAATGGGGAATCAACCCCTGGAGTCACTGGATTTCCCCTACAAACATTGGTCAATTTGCTGTAATTTGCTGGAGATGTCCATTGAAAATGCCACCTTTGGAGGTTCCCTGGAAAGGGAAATGGCTCGGACACCCTTTTTTTTAGCTTGGTGAAGCAGTCCAAGGGGCCACCGGTCCCAGATTCAATGGATGCGTTGGTCACTTGGCTGCGAAGCAAACACCACCGGCTTTACAAGGCCATCTAAATCAGCTGGCATTTGGGTGAGTTTCGAACTAACCGGCCCAAATGCATCTAACTTGGCCCACATCTGGGTACACTGGTTCTTTTTCGCATTGTCTAGCCTATCGTGTTGTTTTTTGTTTAATAAACAAGAGGAAAAACCACAAGGAAAACCACCATTCTGGGCTGTCCTCAGATCCCCTGCTAAAAGCTTATCTTTTAGTGGCTCAATTGCAAACCCCCACTAGACCCTAAACATATTACAACCTCAGGGAATGGCTGCGAACTGCCAAGCCTTTCGAGGGCTTTTTCCCCAAAAAATCGGCGAGCCGCCCAAAGGCAAAAAACCGCTTGGGGCCGCCCGGCACCACGATGCCGCTGCTGCTTGCCGCCTCCTCCCCAAAGGATCGGACCTGGAATGAATTGAGACGAGAAATATTGGTCTCTGAACTTCGTGGGTGTTTTGGGGGGTGCCAGGTTTTTGGGTTGGTTAAAAGCGAATCAAAAGGACCCCCAGGAATTTGGGTCGCATGTCGACGAAGATATCCTGGGAGTCTGGATGCGCGCACAAGCGCTGCGAGTGTAACATCGTACCACCGGAATTGTGTACCTTGTTGACAAAAACCAGACCCATTCAGTGGTCTACTTAAGTTCATGTTGTCCTGCCCCCTTGCAATACCAGGGTTTGTCTGCAAATAAAGCACGTCGGTTGGTCTCTCTTTGGTTGACAGATGTGGATTCAAATCGTACCCCCAGTGAGCATCCCAATCCAACCACTAAAATAGGTTCTAAAATGGGTGGTGAATTCACCTAATTAATTTTGACCCACGGCCATGTCCAGATTCTCTCCTTCCGCAAACCCCGGAGTTGACCAACGGCTTGAGATGCATCAGTTCAGCACTGTGGGGTTTGGAGCACCGCCCAACCTCTTCTCATGGGGGCTGGGGGGAGGGAGGGGAGGGGGAGGGAGCCCAGATAAGCCCTAAATAAGGCCTTCTCTTCGGGCAGTTGGGAGTTTGGACATGGAAAGGCGCGGCTAGGTCCTCCAGTAGAGAGCTTAGAATAAGGGATTATAGTAGGGGAACCCTCCAACCAAAAAAGGGTAAAAGGGCACTGCTGGGGGACCTGGGCAGTTGTGGGGGACCCGGGTGCTGGGTTCTTGTCTAAAAAAGGCAACCCCTTTTACGAGCTCTTGACGCCCGGAAGCTACTCATGGTGTACCCCAGAAGCTGCCCGGCGTCCAAGCCGAATATTTTTTGGGACACGGCCAGTCGGTGGATGGACAAAGTCCACTTCACTTTAGTTGGCATGGAGAAAACTTTATGAGGGGATAAGCTGATAAACCACCAATCTCAACTGACGGGCGTGGATTTCCTGATGTCTTCCACATGTCCTCGGGATAGTTGGAGCCAGGCCCTGCCAGAGTTCTGGCCTCCCAAAACCAAAGCCATGCCAAAGATTGGATGCTACGGTGTCCGGAAGTCAACTTAGTTACCCTCCCACCATTTAGCACATGGAACCTGACCTGCGCATGCTCCTTGTCAAGGGATCCCCGCAGGTCTGGTTCCATGTGAAAAGGCTGGGAGGGGAACTGGGGAGAACCATCACATAAAGACTTGTCAACATGCTGAAGGGAATTTTGTTATAACGGATGAGGTGGAGGACAATCCCCGTGGAGCGGGTCCTAAGTGTGGCAGGGGGCCTGGCGCGCAGTGTTGACTGGCCAACAAGTTTGAACTTTTGGGGTCCTTACATAAATGATGCACAAACTGATCGACACAAGGCTTGACCTTTGCCAACTCAGACGGCAAGTGAAGAGGATCCCAAAACCTAAAAGGGATTCCCCCCCCCAAGGATCCCGAAGCCTTTCAGAGACCCCCCCAAAAAGTGAGCGCCCTGAAAGTGACGCCCGGGGTCGTCAGAATCTCAGCACAGGGCCAGCTGCTGCTGGATGTTCCGCAGGGACTGCATAAAGACCTGAGTGACTCGAGCAATCCGGCCAAGAAATGCCACGCAGTTCTGTTTCGGCATGTGGATTTGCTCAAAGGAAAATGGGATGCACCTAAGAAACCCTGGAATGATGATTCACCTGTAAATACCAACAAAAAATGGTTTCCCAGGGTTCAAATTCGTGCGAAATGGATTTTGTCCATCCACAGCATGACCACGTAACACCACATAGGCGTGAGTCGTGTACATACCCCATTGCGCATGACTGATAGCAGTGCACACCCTCTTATCTCTTCGAGCTTTCAAGTTGGGTCCAGCAGCATCCAATGTTGACGTCAACTGACAGATGTTCATCCTGCTCGGAAACTCACTGGAAACCCTACTGTGGATGGACGAAATCCATTTCGCACTGCAGGATTTCGTCCATCCACACTATTGGCGTGAGTTTGACGAGTTTGCCTGAACATGGTGTCTGACCGGATATCTGATTCATTGGATGTCGTATGTCCAGGTCAATATGAGTCGGAATCGCGCTGAGGTCAAGGAAATCAACAAACATGAAAGCAGTGAACTCTGCACATGTCCAGTATACATTTGTCACAATGGGAACTGGTGGTTTGCAAGTTAGCATGTTTGCCATGAACACCATGCCGCTAGCCATTCCTCGTGAGAGGATCATACCACCCCCTACCACTTGCATTCCAGGGCTTCTTGCATGAACCCTTGGAACGTCAGCCCAACGTAGGGAACCTTATCTAAAGTGGGAAAAGCGCACAGGGCAAGGCTAAAAAGCAACATCTCGATCACCCTTTGTGAATCAAATCCCAAACGAGTAGGTACGGCGAACAACCAAGTCCATCCCAACCAATGCACCCTTCCTGGATTGATGGCATCAATCCGAATTCCCCAATGAGAAAACCATAATTCTCAGCGATGAAACACGGGTCGCAGCATATTCAACAAGAATTCCAAAACCTGAGAGAAGGGATTCCCAAGCAAAGGACGTACATGGCGAGCTCGGTTTACCCCTGAACTCGCCACAAAATGAAATAGGCAAATGCAACTTGACGAGGGTTTTCCCCTCCCGAGTCATAAACACTGGCTCCTTTCAGAGTTCCCGAACAATAGCTATGCAAAGGTCTGAAAACTAGTCCGGCGGGACTCGAATCAAAAAATCCGCTTGAATTTGGCATTTCAAAATGGAGTTGGCCAATCCAGTCCAGAATCCCTGTGAGGAAATCAATATAGAAACGATAGAACGGGGTCAATTGAAGTAAGTTGCCCGTAATCTTGGGGTAAGCCGCCTTGCGGAGCCTTACGCCCACATGGGCCACTATGATCACCCCCCTCAATCACAAGTTTGGAACCCTGCTCAACGCTCAACTGTGTTCGCCTCTGCAAGCACATTGCACAGCGCAAAGTTGTAAAACGCAACGCGCATCCTAAGTATTCTCAACAACGCCAACTTATCCTATCGTAGCCCAAGCAAAACATACATATTGTTTGAGTCTGGCCCTTGTTGAGTGAACTTTAACACAGACACACGCGCACGTAACCCAAAACACCACCAGAGATCCCAACGCCCTCGAGCGCCTCTCAATCCCGAGTACCGTGGCTGTAAGGCGCGACAGCTCGTAGACCATCAACGCATACCTGCGAATTCCAGAGCCACAATCAAAACCCGGGTGGATGAAGGTTAGTAAGGGGCAGTCCCAGCCAGAAATAGTTGCGGCCGCCTTGTTAATTCTTTACATGATTCTGGGTAGACCATTTTGATACCAGGTTTTGATTGTGACTCACTTGGTCTTCTGAAGGGGCCCGGCCCGGGGCCGCCGACTTTTTCCAAGGTAAACGCCATGCTTTTGTTGGAAGCCTGATCAGTGGACTTGGGTAGTTGGTATGCGAGCAATCCGCGGGGGAATTGAAGTTGTGTACAAAGGCTTGCCCAGGTTCTTCTTTCATGGCAATATGCATGTGCTCAGTGAGCTGGTAAATAATTACCTGGATCCAGGTTCCTCTTGCGCAACAAGTGTCACTTTGGTATGTGTGTGAAATATACATTGTCCCAACAAGTTGAAGGTTAACACTTCCCAAGGCAATCTGAGGAGACCCCCCAGCAAAGGACTTCATGGGGGAACCCCCTAAAATTTTGCCCTCGATAATTCTTCAAAGTAACATCCTCAAGCGCACCCTCCAAATTGGGATTTAAAGGGGAACCACTGGGTCCCATGGGGTCTTGAGGTATAAAACCCAAAAATGATTGGTGTCCCTTTTGTTTCCCTTTGGAAACCAACCAAAAGTGAATGCGCCCGAAACCAATTGACTTTGGGTTCTACTCACATGATTCGCAAGATTTATATAGGGACTACTACAATCCCTATTGAACCAGGTAGTGGAACCACCTAAAACGGCCAATGGGAATCGGGTTTGGGCGCTGCTCAAATGGTGTTCCTAAACCTTTTATAACGATTTTGGTAGACACAACCTCGCTGGGTGTTGGGACCGCGCTGCTTGGGACCCCAACGCAAGACACCCCCCGAAACAAAAAAACAAGTCCACTGGATTTCCCCTTCAGAAAGTCGCACGCGACTGATGGTTTCCATTGAAATGATCGCAACTTAGGAGGTTCCAAAAAGGGAAGTGGCTCGGAAACCAAGAAAACATGAGGCTTGAATACGCCCTGAATTTTGCCTTTATTTGGGCTCACAGCCCCCTCCCCTCCCCTGCTCCCCCCCCCCCACGCCCAGGTCCCATGAGAAAAAGGACCACAAAAGATCCGTCCATAGGTGTCCTTTTAGGGGAAATAGATTGCTTTCCCTGGTAGATGAGAAAAAACCACCAGGTAAACCAGGAATCGAAACCCATCTATTTTTCGAGCAAAACAACCAAAAAGGACACCTATGAGTCTGCCCCCTTTGCTGGGAGCCCATGCTGGTCCGGTTCCGCGGCCGCGTGGGCAGGCTGCAGGTAGGTCAGCGCTCTGCACCTGGAACCGCCGGGTGAGTCATCTGGATCCCCCAAAAATGTTGTCTTTTTGCGTTTCCACTTTACTAGGCTGGAATTAGGACCCCAGCAACAAAATTATTTTTTTTTGCCTGGTTAGTGGAAAACAAAGGGACCCCCAAAGAAGCAACAAAACAAAAAGGGGAGCTAATTCTGGGGAAGTTTACATACCATCCAAAAAGGGCACGCTCGAGAACACAACACACTCAATTGGAAGCCTTCCGGGCTGCTGAGTGTAAGGACCCTGGGTTGGTTCAATGAGTACGGACGCTGGGTTGGCGGAAAGTTTTTCAGGACCCCAACCAAAACCACAGGAAGCAAGTTGAATGTGGTGAATTGACCCGTCCTGTTTCAAAAGGCCAACCCCTGCTGAGGGACCTGATAGGGCTAAGCACCAGCTTCGTTTTGGAGGCTTAAGTCGTAATCTCCTCGCAACTGTCTTGCACTGCGCACAGCCGGACAGTCCGACTCCAGGTCTGTCAAAAACTGACTGGCAGTCTCTGTCAGCTCCCTGATGTGTCCGCACCAAAGCAAGTGCGTGAAAGGGCCATGCCACGTGCATCCAGAAAAGCAGCCACTCATTGTAGCAACGGCGCACGACTGCTTGGACAATTCGTGCCTTCCATGGTGGCCGAGGGCGCTATGAGACCCAAGTTGGACATGAGAAAAAGTGAGAAAAGCGTTGGAGCAACCAGACCCTTGTCTGTTTGAATGGGTTGTGCTTGACCATGTTGTTAATACCAACCTATGCGTGGGGTACGGCATAGAAATCTGTTCACTGATATACTTATTCTATGCTCAGCATACCATACTTCCGCAGATTATATGACTTGGCCCAACCCCGGAATACCTGAACAAGACATCTACAGATTCTGCTTCATACTGTGGATGGACGAAATCCTGCACCACCTAAGACAGCTTGGAATGATCATTCCCCTGTAAATAACAACAAACCATGGCTTCCCATGGTTTCAAAGTGGTGCAGGATTTCGTCCATCCACAGTATGTAGCCAACCTAAACATTAAAAACAAAAAATGCCACACCGGAGGACACCCCAAAATACCTTGCGATCATGTCCCAGCCTGCGATCTGCCAGGACATCTGGTGAATGGAACAGAAAGGGGGGCGCCCTTGCGGGCTGTTGACGTTGCTTGGCCGACCAACAGGGGTGCACCTTGTACATGGCAATCCCAAAAAGGAGGGTCTGTCTCCAAAACCTGGTTTTCCGGCCATCTAGCCTTCAACGCCGGGGGTTGGGCCTCATATGTCGTGGCCGGCCAAAAAGGCTGAATCAAAACAAAAGAGATCCCAAAAAAATCACGGGGCCTACTCCGACCTAACTTCTCGTGCGTCACAATCACATCTAGTAAAGGAGCCGATCCAAATCCACGTTGAAGAATCAAGAGGGCAAAAATCCTAGCCGCACATATTTATGGCAAGGCGGCCTGGGTTCCCAGTTCGCACCCTTTAGAGGCTACCCTTTTTGCACCACTTTAGGGCTCCTCTGTTGGGTGTGCCGTTCTTCGTTCCATACCCATGTTGTAGGAACAACTTCTTTTTCAGAGCATGAAAAGGACACACACACACACCTCCAAAACGGGGGTCGGGTTCCAAGCCATTTGGGTATGAGTCAAAATCAACTCCGCAGGGGACAAAAAAACAGGTTTTAGTCCATGTGTCCATTTACCAGGTTTCCATTTTGGGGTACCTATTTTTGACCCACCGCCATTTGGAGACAGCCCAAAACGCCTTAGACCGACCCAGTTTTCAGGCCCCGGCGCACCATTGCACCTGTGAGCATTCGGGTGGACCGCGGGGTGGAATGGGCATCTCATGGAGATGAGCTGCGGATGGTTGCGACATCCATTTCGCGCCACCTAAGAAGACATTGGAATTCTAGGGGTTGATTCCCCGTTCTTTTCAACCATTGTTCTTTTCAAAGCCGACCGTTTTGTTTGGGTTTCTTGTGGGTTTCTAGAAAGAAGGATTCCTGGAAAGAATGGGGAAGGTACCCTTAGAGGAATGATGATTTCCCTGTAAATACCAACAAACAATGGTTTTTCATGGATTCAAAGTGGTGTAGGATTTTGCCCATCCACAGTATTTCGGGTTCAACCAGCCAAACCGTTCAGAAACGGAGAAATAGATCATCACATCCTGTTGGAGCACATGTTTTAAACACCTTACAAACAAGAGATTGCTGAAGTTGTTCAACGAACAAACCATCAAAAAAAAACGCTAAAACCAGGAGGTGGCTGAACTGAGGTGAGTTTGGTTTTCTTGCCATGGAGCAGCAGTGGCCAGTATCTCTGGACCAGCTGGTCCAACCCCGCAGCGATTGAAATGGCTCTGCTCGTCTGTATTTTTTTCAGATCCCCTGCTAAAGCGTTCATTTAACTTGGGCGGAATGGACATCCTACCACCTACAAACGACGAAAAACACCTAAGTTGAAGACCATGCAATTTGAGGCTTGGTGGATCCACCTAAATTGTTGCGGAGGGGAACCTAGTTGCCAAACGAAATGAGTCGATCCACCTAAATTGTTCCTCGAAAAACCTAAGTTGAAGCGGATGGGGTCCCGACGGGCAGACAACAGCTCCCGACCGGCAAGGAGTTGCCAAGCGGCCAACTCATCCGGGAACATATTCCATTGGCACGGGAAAGGGAACTCCGAAGGAAACTGAAATGCCATGCGTCAGGGTCAACGTTAACTTTGTGGACGGAGGCAAAACCTGGGATGAACGTGGTTCACCCAGAATCATGAGTAAAGAACTCAAAAGGGGGCTGGACCCATTTCTGGCTGGGAGTTATCCCTTACTAACCTTCGTGTAGCCGGGGTTTGATTGTGTCTCAACTGTTGGACAAACGAACAAGCGGGGATACCGAGGGAGCGGGGATATGGGGTGATTCCCTTGGCGCCATTTCCCATGTCAAACTTAGTCAAGGTGTATTTAGGGGGAATCCTCCTGTGTCCCTGGTTCCCTGTATCCCCTGGGTGTTGAACTCAAAGTATGCTGGCAAACACTTCGTTTTCTGCCGTCCGCTTGAAAAGAGCACCAAACAAGTAGTTCTGCGCAGGCAGAAACCCCAACCGCCTGGTTCGGAGAAACACAGAGCCACAAACCCTTGCCCAGTGGAAAGGGGCAAACGGCTGGCTCTTAAATTTGGAGCCACACCCATTTCAAGTGCATAGGTATCCATTTTAGGTTAGTTTGGTTAAACAAAATAAATGGCACTGGTTTAGATGGGGCTTATTCCATTTGCCAGGGCAATCTATTTTTCCAAAAGGCAACCCATGTTCAAGTGGGTAAATTCTAGAAAGGTGTGTGTTGCAGTGGCTCAGTGGTTGGCGTCTTTCACTTTTGTTTTCCAGTTGCCCCCCCCCCCCAAATTATATGAACATCGGGTGACCGCAGGTTTTAGTCTACTTTTCCATTTACCATATTGTTGAGCCACACCCTAAGAACAGTAAACGCAAGGTCCACGGAAACCAACCGACATCTCCACCTCTGGGCATTTCCCTGGACCAAGTTGGGTTCGATTCGCGGGCTTGCTTCACCTGGCGATGGAACATCTTTGGTTTTTGGCGCGGCACAAGGAGCAACCCTGACCGAGTTGGAAAATTGGCCAGACAACAGCAACATCTTTTCTCCGGATCGCCTCTTGTAGGTTCAATGGGAGAGGCGACTTGCGTCCAAAAGCTCTCTCCACAGCCTTCCGGGCCAAAAAAAAAGACCCATGGTCAACCAAGCCCCAACCCCGCACCCCCCCCCACACCCGATAAACCGATCAACCAACCCATAGCCCGAAACCCATCCCTCCATCTTGGGCTCTGCACCTGTCGCCCATCTTGGGGCCCGGCTCGCGAATCTGCACCACTCGCGTCTGGACCTCAGAAAACAAGTCTCAGGCTCGATCCTTTCTGGGCTATCCTCAGCTCCCCCGCTAGAAGTGACTAACTTTTGGTGGGCTAGATGGAAAACCCCCCACTAAACACTAAAAAGCTAAAAAGCTAAGGGGATGGCTGGAACCGCCAAGTATTGGCTCCAAAAGCACCCTTGCTGGAGGTCATTTGAGGATTCATGCCACCACTTCTGAGGTTTTTGTGCGATTTTTGGGCGGTCGCATGGAGGTGCGCACCCCCCCCCCCCACAAACAAACAGCAACTCAGCTTCCCCCCAATTGGTGGTTTGGAGGTTAGGGGGGGTTTCCCATATACTCTCTACAAGAACCAGGGGTTCGAATCCCCAAACCACCAATTCAACCTCAGCAATCACACAACCAAAACAAGAGAGGGAGTGATAAGCCACAAGCATTCAAGAACAACACTCCGAAAACCGCAACCCGCAATCTGCCTTGTTCCCCTAAAGCAAGTCCTCAACCCTTCAAGTAGGGCCGGTCTTGCATCTTGGGGTCGCCCATAGAGAGCTCCCCGTACGCTCGCGCCCGCTTTTTCTTTTCGCTCGCAAAACTCGACCAGCGGATGTGGGACCTGGCCGACAACTTCAGACTGACAATTCCGTGCATCCGCAAAATGGCCACATTTCAGGCGGCAACTCGTCAAGTGGACCTTTTTCGGTGATTTGTAAACGGGAGCGATCGAAGAGGGACCTGCTGCAAATTCACATGGAGGATTCCAAAAGAAGGTTTTTGTTGGGGGATTTGTTGAAGGTCCAGGAATGTGTTTTTTGTTTTGTTTTATGTTTGCCTAGTGGGACGCTTTTGGAACAGACCGACCGAAAGCAAGCCAAAGAAAAACGACCTGAACGGTAGCTGAGAGAAGCTTGCGGAGGAACGCACCCCCCCTCGTTAGAAAAAGTCGCGAGCCATTGGCGGGGACTTCGGACTTCCGTGGCACGTGAAATCCAGAGACACCACCTTTCGAAGGGGTTGATTCCAACCATTTTGAGGAACATTGTTATTTACTTGGCTAAGCCAAGGGATTTTGCTTGTTGAAGTCCATTATTTTCAAACATCGTTCTTTTCAAAAGATTCGTGTGTCTAGGCTGGGAAGCACCAGCTGTTTTTTTACCCAAGGTTTTTGGTGGTCCACATCTGAGATACACATAGTTGGCTTGTCCTAATCGGCCAATGTTTTTGGGGGGGTGTTTTTTTTTCTTTCTGACTGGCCCCAGTTTGTGTACTTCAAGGGATGCCCGGCGGCCGGGAGAAAAATGAGGACTGGGTTCCACTTGCTGAGAAGCCTCTTGCGCCAGCAACTCCCTCATCCATTTGATCCGCTGGCAATAGGTCCATAGCTTCGTTGAAGCAGCTTCTATGGTTTACATGTGGGTTTCGTCTTGTTGTCCCTGCTTTGTGGCTTTGAAGGCAAACCTAAAAGGAAAACCACCATCTTTGATTGACTTGCTTTTTAGGTGTTGCTTGTCTTGCTTTTTTTTTTGAGGGGGGGGAGGGCGCAGAACGACACAAAGCCATCGAATGGCTTGGTGCAGAGCTCAAGGGAACGAGCTGCAAAAGGGGTGAACATGCACCAAGCCATGATCTGATGAGAGGGTACCAACCCAGACCACTTGAATTTAAAGGGACATGTTTGAACAAGAAGGAGACAAGGCAAAACCGGACACTGGAGGTCTGGGCCACAGGCAAAAACTCTTAGGGATCTTCTCCGATCTCCCCCGCCGAAGCGAACACCGGACCTTCTGAGCTCATTCTTGCTTCCTGGAGAAAAAAAAGACGATGCGTCAAAGCAAGCGGCATGCAACATCTGCCTGTCCCACTCCCCCGCCCACATGACCTGAAAGGTCGGCTTCGGACTGAGCCCTTTTGAAGTCGTTTTGCCAGGATTGGAGTGCAGGGTTTAGGGTCTAGGGTTTAGGGAATATGTCGGTCTCGGAAGCCGATGGATTTGGAGTGCAGTCGGAGAAGTGCAACAATATCTCGGTCCTCGTGTGAGAGTATCGCCACCAGGAGTACAAGCAAAGAGCATTCGAGAGGAGCGTAAAGATCGTCCTGCGCCGAGCCGCGCGTCGTAAGTCACAAGCATGCGGACATGATTGACTTCCATATTGATTCAGCGTCCTTCCTTGTTCATGGTTTGGAGCCCGGTGGTTTCGTTGTTAGAGGAAGTTTCCCGTCACCCTCAAAACAAGAACCGGGCCAAACCACCAATCCAAACCACCAACTAGGAAACCTGACTACTTCCATACCGATTCAGGTGGCACAGGACTTCTGCCAGGGCTTTTTCAAAAAGGACCATTTGAGGGCCCTTGTCCCCTAAGAGAGGTCAGACCCTCGTCTGTGTAGCAAACCTTTCTTGAAACCCCGCAAAGCGCAAGCAACCATCAACTTAAGCAAATGAAAGCTTGTCTGTGCAACCTGGTCATGCCTCGCATGATCTCGCATGAGAGCATCCTAAAATTGGAACGCCCTTTTTATTTGTGTCTTGATTTTGCAATGGGCCTCTAATGTCTTTGCAATATATGGTTGGTCTGTATGCCCGTCGGCCCATGGAAGCCCTTGCATCCATGAGAGGATAGCAATCAGCTCCCCAATTTGTGGGTTGCGTTTCGCATTTGACATTTGCCCCCTACAAAACCAGGGCTTCAAATGGGTGTGTTTTTTGTTGGGGGACCCCCATATCAGTGGTGTTCCTTTTGGTTTTCCTTGAAACCACGAAAAAGGGGTAGCTCAGAGAAAAGACACACCCATGTGATAGCCTTTGAGGGGTCCTTGTGGTTCGAGTTTACCTAGAAGGGACACGGATCCCAAATCCTCAAGTGAGTCACAATGAAAACCTGGTATTAAAACGGTCGATCCCCAGAACCATGCTCAAGGCGGATTTCCGCGGCTATTTATGGCAAGCGGATTGTCCCTTACCCTTCGTGCAGTGGATCGCTCCTAGCCCAGAGCGGCAGCGTCGCCCGCCAGCCGCTGGCGGAAGGGTCGAAGAACCAGCGCCTCAAATGGATAGGCCGAGGGCGAACCAAAGGCAAAGCCAACCCTCGTGGCAGCAAACAATATTTTTCTTTTCTGGGCTGCCCTCAGATCCCCCGCTAAAAGTTTAACTTTTAGTGGGCTAAATGGAAACTACCACGAAACACTAAAAGGCTAAAAAGCTAAGGGGATGGCTGGGAGCCACCAAGTTTTTGCAGCCCGCACGAAACATGAACACCACCAAACAACCAAAAGACCTCTGCAGGAAAGAAAACAGGATTCGATTTCTGTGAACCCCAAGCCAAAAGCTTCAACACAAATACAGGTGGTAGCCCCTAGACGGAATCAGCTGAGCGGTGTTCAATATTATTCCTGTCGTGGCATGGGAATTTGGCGCGTAACCGGGAATTTGGGATGATCGTAAGTATTGAACGTGGCTCACATGCACAGGCTTGACCTGGCGGTTGGAAAACCCGCATGCCCAAACTCCAAGAACCCTTAGAACTCCTCAAGTTACCTTCTGCGCTGGTTTCGGAGCTTAGAACCATTTCTGGGAGAAGTTCGAAAATGCTCGGCAACGCTCTTTTCAGCTGTCTGGCGTTCTTCGAGGTGCCATGGAGAAGACATACCACCCTGCCAAGAAGACATTCGGCCCGCTCAAAATCACCTGCCATGGACCAATAGCCACAAAACACAAGCCCGGCATCCATCTCAAAAAGCCAGGGCAAGGGAGGTCCAACAAACCGCAGCTGGGAATTCCATGGACCCTACCTTTCCCCACTGACTTGACTGGTCTGCTCAGATTAGTTAGCACCCCTGTTTGTCAAGCCCCCGCTTAGTGCGCTCAGCCCCAACCCACAACAAACAAAACAATGACCGACGAGCCGTAACTGAGAGTTTACCATCGAGCTCCAAAGAAGTTGTCACCAACACAGAACTCGACACCTTTTGATTTTTGCAGCCCCAGACAAAAATGTCTAAAACCCAGAAGTGGAAGAAAGGACCCAGACCGCATTACAACACATTACTATTACCACTATTATTTCCAAACCACAAGTTTCAAGGAAGTCACAGCACCAAGTTGGAACCAAGCATTGTTCGTCCTAGGGTTGGCATTTGCCTAAGAAAAGCGCCCACACACACCCTTTGCCAATTAATCAAGCGGTCTACCCAGAACCATGCTTCAAGAATTCTGACTGCGGATTACCGCAGCTATTTATGGCAAGGGGATTGTCCCTTACCCTTCACCAATCCCCGTGGGTCAAAAATAGGTACCCAAAATGGAACCCTGGCAAATGGAACCAGAGACTAAAACCTGCGGTCCCCTGGTGGCTTAACTTTGACCCACCAGGTGTTGAGCACGTGGCTCAGGTGAGCTTTCGTTGAATGAACTTGGCGACGCTTTCTTCCGCCAGGGGGCGCAAAGATCCAGCGCGCCAGGCCCGAGGAGATGTTGTCCGTGGCCTCGGGGGCTCGGGGGCTCGGGGGCTCGGGGGCTCTGGGGCCGGTGGGCGGGCGTAAGGGCAAACGGGGCAGGGTGCGAGGCTGGGGTTGGGGGGTGGCTGAGGATTCCGTTGAAAGGGGTGGAGGGAGTCCATGTTCTCCAATCATAGATCTAGAGGTGTATTACCCAAGCCTTCTGAAACCCAGAGCAAATCCGCCGACGCCAGTCGAGCGTGTAGATGGCAGTCCGCAACTTGGTCTTCCTTCGGAATGTCTTATCAAAGCCGAAGGCTTTCGGGACTGCTACTTTTTGGGCATGCTGTGCTGGGTATCCAAAACCCTGTATTTTTCCAGTGCTTTTGGGTCTTGCGTGCTAAAAATCTGCGAATCGCCTAGGTCTCTAGGGGGGGGATTTCCCGCGGACGCGCAGGATCTGCATCCCCAGCATCCAAGTGCAGTGATACGTTGAGGAACTGTTGAAATTTGCAAACATGAGTGTTTTTTGCAATTCCCCACCTGTACGGAGCAGTTACTGCGAAACACCCCCTGCATTATCGTGCGTTTGGAAGTCTATTTTTAAGGGGGTTGCTAGATTCTGTTTTTGATGGTTGATTTTGGGAAATATTGAAAAGCCCTGTTTTTGTTTGCACTTTTTGGGGCTAGCCGGCTGCATTCCCAGCATTCCTGACATCTCTGGTATTTTCTGTGTTTGGTCAATTTTGCGTGTCTGAAAGTCTTAAAATTTTGGATGCAAAGATTGGGGGTGTTTTTGTATGTTGTGTGGTTGCATCCAGCATCCTCAGCATCTGGGACATCCCAGTTTATTAATAGGGGACTTCCCACTGGCGTCGGCGGATCACGTAGCGATTTCAATATGAAACCTGTGTAAAGCATGGGAGCCTCTGATCCCACATCGGATTGCATTTCCAGAAGTCCAAAAGAACTTAAGCAAAGGGGTCTCTCCAAATGGGGACGTCAACTGGATTCAAGTTTTCAGGGGAGGAAGGCTGGGCATTTCTACCTTTGGGCTGGCTTAAATGAGCTGTCTTGTCTTCGTGTCGTGCTAAACCCTCCGCAGCCAGGGGTGGTTGCCCGTTGGGAGTCACGGTCTGCGATGCACTGATCAAGAGAGCACAACTCAGTCAGGAAATTTGCACCGGCTCCATTCGCGCAAATGGCTTCCACTCAAGTTGCATGAGGAACCTGGTGGTTTGCAACAGTCCACCCCAAAGTGAGAATGATCCTGGGAAAAGGTGGGAGGAAAGGGTCAAATCCTGCTAATTCACCGGGCAGCTGTAGCTGCGCAACCCCGACAAACGAAATGCCTCAAACCATCTCAAACCCTAAATGCTTCAACTAAACGTGCCTGAAACACTAGAAACCTCAAAGCCTACAAAAGCAAAAGCCCTGTATGCCTCAAACACTAGAACCCTAAGAAGCGTACAAATGTCGAAACCCCACAGGCCTCAAAAAGCCTACAAAACAAAGGCCGAAACAGGAACCCTGAAACCCAAATGCCAAATACGCTGGAGCTAAAACCCTAAAGGCCAAAACCACCAGAAATCTAAAAGCCGAAAACATTGGAACCAGCCCTATATGCCTCAAACACTAGAACCCTAAAGCCTGCAAAAGCTAAGCTGATTTCCCCTTGAAACATCACCCCCACCAAGGGATACTCACCTTTCATGGGCCAAAAAGGTGATGTTTAAAACCACCAAAAAGGGACATATAGGGAACCCTCACAAACTACAACCCCAAAACCTAAAAAAAAACTTCGCAAGCGGCCCCCCCAATCAATTTCGGGCCCGAATGAAGGTTCAAACCGCCCCAAAACGCCGCCACCACCACAGGCCGCCGGGCAATGAGGAGGCCGTTGGCAGATGCCTGCGCCTCCGGTGGCCAAGTTCCATTGGCTCATGTACCGGTGGGTTGGTGGGATTGGTGGGTTGGTGGGTTGGGGGGTTTGGGGGGTTTGGGGGTTTGGTGGTTTGGGGGTGGTTTGGTGGTGTGGAGGTGCTGGTTCTTGCAAGTTCCACAAATTGGCTCATGTACTTAGTGGATTGGTGGATTGGTGGGTTGGTTTGGGGGTTTGAGCCCCTGGTTCTAATCCAAATCACAGCTATCAAGAGAAAACGGTCTAAATGATTGATAGCTGACTCCTCCAATCATGACTAATTGTGGTTTAAAGGCCCCCAGAATCCCATTCGATGTTTGTTAGGCCTTTATATTAGGGGGTTGTTCAAAATAAAAGTTCCTGGAAACGGCCCTTTCGCCGGCCTTTCGCGGTCCTTTCGCGGCCCCATGTTTTCCTTTCGCGGTGACACACCTGTCCTGAAAAACTTGTTTCCGAGCCCAAACGAGGGTTCTACCATGTATTCGTTATGTTTCAAGTCCTTTCGCGTTCCTTTCGCCAGCCTTTCGCGATGCAGTGTTTTCCTTTCGCGCTAGACCTTCAGAACCTTCCCTTTACTTAATTTTAAGACTGGCAATTTAGAACGACTCCCATATGTTTGTGAGTCACAAATAGGTAAGGGAAAAGGACTCCTGGCAAATGGAAACATGCGCTAAAACCGGCTGTCCACATCCTGGCGGTCTAATTTTGACCCATACTTGGATGCTCGATTCGCCAAGTTAGCAGTAAGTGATTAGCCACCTGGGGTGGGCGAGTTGGGCCGGTTGTAAGTAGGTTATACCCCAGGTGACTAGCCACTTACTAACTTGGCCGAGCACCCAAGTACGGTCTACAGAAGGGTGGGGGGAGCCTTAGAGGAAGGTTCATGTCTCTACAAGAAACGCAACTCGGATGCAGCCTCACGATTCTTTGATGACCTCAGTCCCTGCTTCCATAATTTGCACAAACACTGCCTCCTTTTCTCGCCTCCTTTGTGTCTTCTTCTTCTTTTTTGCGCGGGGGGAGAGACCAACCTCCGCTCAGCTTCCCATTGGTGGTTTAATAGTGACTGAGTGTAGTGGGTAGGTGGTTTCCCAATTACCCTCTACAAAAACCACGGGGGAGCTCACAAGCCGCTAGTGCAAAGCACCAAGTAGGGGGCACCTGACCAGATCAACATAAAACTTGAAAAAGAACAATCGAAGAGGAACCTTTACATTGCGTACATTGGTTGTATGAAGCCGCGAAGAGGTTGACCTGCCAACCCCAAGTCAAAACGTCTTTTGACCTCAAGGCCCCTGCACCCCTCCCCCTTTCAGGTTGGTCGCAAGGGACACCAAGAGAGCCGCCATTTTGGAATCCATATCCCGATTTTAACAATTGCCATGTTGGAGCCCAAAGCCATATAATGGTTTAATTGATTCGGTGACCCTAAATGGGTGTCAATTTTGTGAGGCTACCCTTTTCGGTTGCGCACACACACACACACATCATTGTCCTTTGATAGAAGCCATGAGAACGCACCCGTTCAGCGACTGAAGTAAGCGATGAACTAGTGGTTCCCAGGGGTGCATGGGCTTCGATACCCACCCTCCTTCAAGTTCGGCCCATGTTTCGTGAATCACACGTAAAATAATATCAGAAACGATCCCACACTTGGTGACCAGACTCACCCCCTGAGGAGACAAAGGGGTCGGCGCCTTCAGGGGTTCGCTGCGCCGCAAGCAAGATGCAGCTGGGGTTCCATGCATTAGCTCTCTCCCTATGGGTAAATCATAACAATGCACCCCAAACTTGGGTGTTCTATATGAACATGACCTTTGTCAGCGAGCGCGCAAATTCAAAGCCCTGTGTGATGTCGCTATCATTGGCCCAGATATTGTCCTTATGGGAACAAACCGCAGGTTCCTTCCCGGCTGGCGGAAAGGCAAACGGGCAGGCACTTCGAGCAGCGACTAACGCAGAGGGGAAACCCGTGTGGCTGGTCACAAAGAGTTGCCAATGCGCCAAGAGGAAATCTCAGGAGCTCCAAGGCGAACTAGTGCCCGTGTGGCCTTCTTCATCCGTATTAGTCCCCCTTCAACCGGGATTGCAGGGGCCCTTGTGCCCTTCACATACACAAAGCGTCTACACAAATGACAATTACTCACAGAAATGAGTCAAGAAGCCTTATCATGAGTGAGCTTGCATGAGCTTGCTTCACCCGCAGCTGAGCTCGTTATTTGTGCACAATCACGCACGGAATAGCCAAGGGCGCTTTCAGGCAAGGGAAGATGCTTAAGATGGTTGCCAACTGACTAATCTTCAGAAATATTCAAACTGGCAACTAAAAGGCAACGAGTGCCGCGTTGCGTTGACATTTTCAAAACATAAAACATAAAACAAGTGAATGGCCCCCTTTTGGTGGGGAGTCATCACTTTTGGAGCCCCCCCTATTCATTGGTAAACAAATCGCGGGTTAGCATTACCCTGCGCAAAGACATACCCTCCCACCAACAAGCATGGAAGTGCACACAGGCCAGTTCCAACAGGCAAGTAGTCTTACAGGGGTCTGTGCACTTCCATGCCAGTCGGTGGGACAGTACTGACAGCACCCACCTGGGTTGTTTCCAGGTGGCCCCTTAGAATCGGTTCCCAAATTCCCGCCTGGCGGGGGAACTGGAGGCTGAAGAAGGCAGCGTCCGCGCCCCCGTCGCCCGGCCAAAGCGCCAGCAAGCACCTGATGAGATGTTTTCCCTTTCTGTCCATTGCATTGGGTCTCCTCATCGTCCAGAATGGTTCGTGTCAAACGTTGGCTTCAGCTACTCAAAATGGTTGGTGTCAGTTTGGTCATTTACATACCATGGTGTTCGTTTCTGGCCGTGGTGGTTCTCCAAGTGGTCGCCCAGGTTTGGAAAGATTCGGAATTTGCAGTGTATATCATTTTAACTCATTTTGGCAAGATCATTTCAGTGAAAAAGTCTGGACTTGTCCTGGCCAACCCACTTAAGAAGTGAACATCAGAATGGGGTTCCGGGGTTACTTTAAGCACACAAGTCAGTCACTTTACCCTGATATGCCGAGAGCAAAAAGCGGGATTGGGGGCTTGTTTGACGTGTTTCAGAGGGGGGAAACCTAGTGCGCTGAAAGCCTATTCAAAGAGTGAAGTGTCGACTCTGGATTTGATCAAAAAGAAGTCCACCATTTTGGGAATCCCCCCCACATATCACACATTCTGAACCGCTTCGTATCATAGAATGCATCGAATCTTGGACAAAGCACAGAGTAGGATCATTGCCCTAATATACTGTGCTTCCTGTCTGCTTTTGGTGGAATTTCTATCGCTGGGGCCAGTTTGAATGGGTGAAGCACAAGCAGGGCCCTCCAAACGGGCTATGGACAGGTTTGAAGTATGGGTGTGTTTCAAAATTGGAGACACCCAAAAATGGTGGTGTTCATTTTGGTTTCCCGTTAGAACAACAAAGATATGGGTCGCATGAGTCGCATAGGTCCAGGAGGCTTTTGGAGCTTCTGAAAGTGGACTGAAACCACCTGTGACGTGCATACTCCCCTATAGATTTACCTGGAAGCCCATTTGTAGAGGAAACTCCTTTTGGCGATTTGCGGACCCCCCTTTTGGTTCATTCCGTT
>CAUJNA010003728.1:157050-192050 GCA_963377175.1 Effrenium voratum | reverse complement strand
CTGCTCAGAACTGTATCCAAGCCCACCAACTAGTAAGCACACCCGTTCAAGTGCACCCGCTCAGAACTGTATCCAAGCCCATCAACTGGTAAGCACACCCGTCCAAGTGCACCCGCTCAGAACTGTATCCAAGCCCACCAACTGGTAAGCACACCCGTTCAACCGCACCCGCTCAGAACTGTATCCAAGCCCACCAACTGGTAAGCACACCCGTTCACGTGCACCCACTGTATCCAAGCCCACCAACTGGTAAGCACACCCGTTCATTCCGCAAGACTGTATCCAAGCCCACCAACTGGTAACAGCACACCCGTTCCAAGCCCACCAACTGCACCCGCTGACAGAAGTGTATCCAAGCCCACCAACTGGTAAGCACACCCGTTCAAGTGCACCCTCAGCTGTGCAACCCGTATCCAAGAACTGTATCCAAGCCCACCAACTGGTAAGCACACCGTTCAAGTGCACCCGCTCAGAACTGTGTCCAAGCCCACCAACTGGTAAGCACACCCGTTCAAGTGCACCCGCTCAGAACTGTATCCAAGCCCACCAACTGGTAAGCACACCCGTTCAAGTGCACCCGCTCAGAACTGTATCCAAGCCCACCAACTGGTAAGCACACCCGTTCAAGTGCACCCGCTCAGAACTGTGTCCAAGCCCACCAACTGGTAAGCACACCCGTAGCGCACCCGCTCAGAACTGTATCCAAGCCCACCAACTGGTAAGCACACCCGTTGAAGTGCACCCGCTCAGAACTGTATCCAAGCCCACCAACTGGTACGCACACCCGTTCAAGTGCACCCGCTCAGAACTGTATCCAAGCCCACCAATGTTTTGGTTTCCAGTGAACTGGTGTGGAAACCTTGTTTTTTGCAACGAATGTGTGTGTGTGTGTGTCAGTTTGTTGTTGAGACCTTGTTTTGTGTTGCGACGAATGCGTGTGTGTCAGTGTGTTGTTGAGATGTTTGTGCCAATCCTGGCCCTGACCGGAAACATTGCCTGCTTAGGGTTGGCTTGAATTTCACAGCTGTGTGCAAAGAGGTCTTGGTGGCCAAACAACACGTCTTGGGAACCACGCAGTGTTGATGACTTGATCGGTGACATTGTTCTTCGGGCAAACCCTCCCCGGCCGTTTCGCATTGTTTTCCCGGGCAAACCCCCCCCCGTCCAACCTTGTTGTTGTTGTTGTTGTTGTTTTGTGGAGGGGGTCTCCCAAAAAACTACAAGCCACGCATATAGCTTTTGCCACGGGCCACGGGCCCCTTCCACATAGACAGGCGAGTGGCATCGCGGAGCCGAAGACGACATTCGCCTGGACGTAGAGGAAGCGGTTCTCCTCTCGGTTTCCACACCCACGGCTCCCTACGGTCATTTCGCACCACTGTGAAACCATGGTTGAATCCATACCGTTTGTTGGTATTTACGTGGGGGAATCGCATCAGAAACCAGGGTTTCTTAGCCGGCGCGAAATGGATTTGTTGGTATTTACAAGGAAATCGAATCCTTCCACGGTTTCTTCAGCTCGTGCAGGATTTCGTCCATCCACAGTATGTCCTCTGAAAACATTACCTGGGCCAAGAAGCTGACGTTTAGCAGCAAGGAGGGAAATATAGGGAGCCCCAGCCAAACCGCTTCCCTTGTCATTTAAATGCTGATTGCGCAAGTTGTAAAATTGTCCCTTAAATAAGTGGTTTGGTAGTAGAAACTAGCTTAGATGTCAAAAGATTAAGACTAAGATGCTTCACACACACACACACTAGTGCAATCCCCGCGCAGGGGCGGGGCAGGGGTTTTGTTCTTCTTCTTTTTCTGTGTATCATATTCTGTCTTGGTGCAGGGAGATAAGTCCATGAAACGTACCACATATGCACGTATGCACACATATCCTGACAGCCTCACCTGCAGCCCGTTTTCGTCTAGGCGCCTGGCGTCTTCCGTCAAAAAGGGACCTCTTCAAGGCCCTTTTTTAAGAGCTGTTTTCAGCCCAGTCGCACTAGCGAAAGCTAGCCAGCCCAAGAACGACATGTACGACTGTACGACCCAGGGATTGCTAGGATATTTGTGGGGGGTCAGCACCTAAAGAAGCTAAAGCCTACAGAGCTCCCGCTAGCACAGCTAGCTTTGGTGATTTGGCACGCGTCGCGCAGTGCTGAGCGGGTGAATTTGAGCACAGGTCCGAACTTATCATTTGCCCGGCTTGTGCGCGGTGTTTAGCGAGAGCACTGAGCTGGGCTGCTCATCATTTGGCAGGCGTGCGTGTGCAGTGAGCTGGTGCATTTGAGCGGAGGTTCGTATCATGTTGCAGTCATGTGAGAGGTGGTTGTTTCGTCATATTTGCCTCTGAAACTTTACTTGAACATGCTGAGACCCCGGCTTATACATGGATGCTTCCAACAGACAGAAAGTACTGGCCACACCATGATACTTGAAGAAAGGTCAAACAACCAGGCCGAAAAACACGTTGTTGTTGTTGTTCCCGTCATGTTGGCCCTGTCAGTGAAGTGAATATATATATATATATATGTATATACTTTGGAACAATAGCAGCACGGACATCATTTGGCTATACATACATGTATATATATATATATATATATATATATGTTCTACACCTCTACTTACAGCATTATGCTAGTCGAACAAACAACAACAAACAACACATGCTATTTGGACCCCCCCCAAAAAAAAACAAAGAAGCTGCGGATTTCATGTTGGTGTCCCATATAAACAAAAAAACTCTCTCCAGAAGGGGTACCAGCTTTGAAAAAATGACAGGCCCAAATTAGGGAGCCTCCAAAAGTTCGGTATGAGGTGCCACCTTGAAAGAAGAGGATGCCCCAGGCAACAAGAAGGAGTTGCGCCATCGAGTTTCAGCTGCACCTCACGACCCCGTTTAGGCCCTTCTAGTACCTAACTCCATGGTGCCGCAACGAATCAACTCGCAAACATCGGTTCGCATTCATCGATTCGAAACCGCCTGGGCCTCACCGCTCGAAAACCGGTCGAGCAGCTCGGTGGATTCGATTGGGATTGGAGCCGTCGATTCGCATTCCATTCGAATCCATCTCCGCTTCTCCGAGTCGAAAACCGGCGTCGACTCGGTGGAATCATTCGGTTCGCGGTGAGCGGGTCATCTGCTCGCATTCATCGCTTCGAATCCCTCAAACCGGTCTGAACCGTGGAGCCTTACCTCAGGGCCGCCCCGGACCGGAGCCTATCTGGGCTGAGACCGCTTTCAGCTGTTGGGGAAAAACCCGGTCTTTAAAAACCGTTTTTGGGCGCCTCGGCCCCTTCGCTGCGCGAACAGCGCGTTTCAAACACGCGCGCTTATCGACTCGATAAAAGCGAAAAGCGAAAAGCATTTGGTCCTCCTTGTTGGCCCAGTGCAGCATGAAGCCGCTGGTCACGATGCCCCAGACCTCCCGGAAGCTGCTGATGGGCACGTTGAAGAGATCCCAGTCCCCCGGGCCCCAGCCTCGAATTCGAAGCGGATCGGATGGATCGGATCGATCCGCGATCCGAGCGAGGCGGATCCAGCAATTGGTCCGATCCATTGGTTGGACTCGACAGCGGGGTGAGGCCGGAAAGATATCTATATATATATATATGTATGTTTGTATCTATATAGAGACGCCAAATGGCTGTGGGTCAAAAATGGGTACCCAAAATAGAAGCCTGGTAAATGGAACCAAGGACTCCTGGTGGTTTAATTTTGACCCACACCCAAATGCGTGTGGCTCGACATGAAAGAGCTAGGGCAAACCGCAGGGTTTGGTCTTTGGTTCCATTTGCCAAGGTGCCATTTGGGTACTTGTTTTTGAGCCACAGCTTTTTGGAGGGTATAGGGATGCCAAAAGGAAACAAACCAAAAGGGTCCCCAATTTTGAGAAGCACTAAAAGGAAACCAAGCACCGGCCAGGGTCCGTAATTTTGAGAAACGATAGGGAAACACGGGTGGCTCATCTTTAAGAAGGACCCACCCACCAACCCCCCCCCAAAAAAAAAAACATGGCTGTGCAGGAACCAGGGTTGGGTGGGGTAGGCATTTCCCAGAAGCATGAATCCATGCTGGGTGATTCAAACCAAATGCTTCTCAAACACAGGGCACCACGAAAGCACCGGCCACATCCCCCGCAAAATCGGGGTGCCCCGAAAAGCATTTCTCGGATTTTCTCGGTGTTCCTTTGGTTTCGCAAGAAACTGCCAGAAACGAAACCTACCCCGGGTCCCCCAAAGTACCTTGTTTGCCTCAAAAAGAACCGGGGGGTTAGCAAAGAACCGGGGCCAGCTTCCTCGAAGAACTTCCGTCCGGGGGGTTAGCGAAAAGCGACCATTTCCGTCCCAGGTGCCCAGGATGGAGATCACAAAGGAATCCTCGGCTCCGAAGTCTTGGGTTCAGGTTGATACTGTGGGTGGTTGCGAAATACACCCATCAAACGCGCCACGAAAGGAAACCACGGGAATGAAACCATCGCTTTTGTTGGTATTTACAGAGCAATCATCCGAAACCAGGGATTCTTTGGTGGTGCAAAATGGATTTGGTCCATGCGCAGTATGGGCCTGTCCTCTTTTTTGTGCGATGCCCCCAAAGTTTGGCGGGTGCTCAAAGCGACTTTGGGGGTTAGAAAGGTTCCCAGTTCCCAGGCGAGCCCAGGCAGCGCTTCGCCATCCTTTTGGTTGAAGGCTGACAAGCCCTTGGATTACTGGAAAATGGAGCGTCTGGTCTGTCGTTTCTAGGGACCCCCTTTTGGCTAGAAGGATACCGCCATTTTGAGGGGTCCCTACAAAAAGACACCCCCATACAACCCTTATATACACTATCAAACTAATGAAACCAGCTAGTACCATCCTACCGAACTGAGCAACAAGGTGTTCGGCGCCCTCTTGCTTGGTTTCAAAGGGAAACCCGGCACTACAAAAGGCAATCGCCCACAATTAGGAAACACCCAACACTCAGCTGCGCACTTGTTCGCTTGTGGGAAGCTGGGGTTTTCCGGTTGGAAAAGCCGGTAAGCGCACGCGAGCCTTTCATTCGGGCTTGCCCCTGGGTTTTCAGGGTCGATGGTTCTTGCCTAACGATTCGGCTCAGACCAAAACGCAACACCTGAGGCAATCTGGAAGGAGGATCGATCTTGATTGTTCATGGCTTTTTGTCGCTGCAAAGTGACGCATCGTCGTGGGTGACAAATCGCATGTGCTTGTGTGTGTGTGTGCGTTTGTTTTTGAGGGTACCATTGTCAGCAAAACATTTAAAGGGAAGCCAAAAAGACAACCCATTTGTTATTGGTCATCCCTGTTTTGACACCTACGTAATCATATTCAACAAGGACGCCCTGCTCTTTGGGTCTTCACATGAAGCGGCCGGGCCCCCCAATTTCGATACAAAGGGTGTTCGTCAAAATACGTTGGACTATCCTCTCGGTTTGCTCATGTGTCCTGGTTGAAACATCACAACTGCTACCCTCCCGCTGTGGGAGGGAGGGCACCCCTAAAAAACGAGCGACACCGCCCGTTTAGACCAACCTTGCCACGTCTCCTGCACGGACTCCCAGCCGTTTCCCAGCTGCAACAGCAGCATCTGCAGCAGCCGGATCTGCAGGAATCGACTCTTCCAGAGCAGGTCGAAGGGTGCCTGCGGCCAGGTGCCAACCAGCCAGGTGCCAAATTGGGCGTTGAGGATCTCGGCACAAACCACTTACGTACCCTGCAGCTCGGAAACCCTGATTTCTGAGTCGATTCCCCAACGTAAATACCAACAAGTAATGGTTTCAACCATGGTTCATTTCGTGGTGGAACGCATTACATCCAATCCACAGTACCAATGCAGCCGTTCTAATAGTTATCCATATACCCCTTTGCGTAGCCTTTACCCATAGTTCCCCATGATGTCCATTATGGATTCGGAGGGGCAGCCATTCGCTGCCCGTTCAATTCAGGGCATCCGCTGGGTCGATCGCCTTCTTCGGAATGAACCATGAGCTAAACAATAGATATGCAACGCACAAACGGAGACACAACACGTCACACCTTTCTCAGTCGTGCCCATCTTTCTTGAAGGGAAACCCTTCCCTATACCCATCTTGTAAAATGAAGAGGAGAAATAGGAGAACAGCAACTGGTCCTGTACTAAAACGAGAAATGGAATCAATGGCGAGTGGTTCAAAAAGGCCTTCTCCACAAATCCTCTTCACATGCAGCCTCAAGAAGTTGCAGGAAGGGGCTCACCTCGAGGTCTGGGCCTGAAAAACACCAACCACACTGAAACTCGGGCCATCAGCTTACCGGTTTGGAGCCCGGTGACTTTGTGGTTAGGCAGGGGAAACCACATTTTCCCTCTGCGAGAACCAGGGGTTCAAATCCGAATCCAAACCGGGCTCCAAACCATCAACTAGAGGGAAGCTGAGAGTAGACCCAACCCCGCAAAGCCAAAGCCGGGAAGCCAAAGAAACAACCACCCAACCAATCAATCAACCAACCAACCAACCAACTAACCAACCAACCCACCCACCCACCCACCCACACCCGCCCTCCCGCCCTGCCACCCGCCCTCCCGCCCACCCACCGGCCAGTCGGCTCGGCTCGATCCCAAGCTTCCGGCCTGGAGCTCCGCGAAGCTGCTCCGCAGCAAGCCTCGCGAAGCCGATCGAGGCTTCTCATCGGGAACCGCTGCACATGAGGCGGTTCACCTCATGAAAAAAACCGCCGAGAAGGTTTCTTACCAACCAACGAATCCGGGTCTCTGACTGGGCACCGAGTGCGCGAAGTTTTGGGGAGTTTGAAAGTGGCCTATAAGGAACCTCAAAGAAGGAACCTAATGTTGGACCTTGTTTAATGTGAGGCTCCCCCCCCAAGACAGTCAAACCAGTGCTTGGGGGTCCTGAATAGAGGTCTGGCAGGGAACTCGGATGCCAACGTGTTGTTTGACCCCTACTCCAAATACCATCTTTTTTCAGGGTATCATGTCGACCCTCCACTAAAAAAGGAGTTATTTACCATGGAAAACTAGGTTTCCCACAGATACCTTGAAAAAACAGGTATTTTGAGTAGGGGGTAGTATTACCAGCGCTTCCTGTTGGATTGCCGCTACTTTAGTATTGCCTAGTTTATATTTAGTGTATTGCCAGGACTTGCTCTCAGATTTCCAGTGCTATAGTTTAGTACTGCCTAGTCTAAATCTACTATTGCCAGGACTTACCTTTAGATTCCCAGTACTTGGCTAGCATTGCCTAGAGTCAGGGCCTCTTGTGGACAGCCCCCTTTGTGTGACTGCTTGCCCTTACTTTTCTGTGAAGAAGTTATCTAAGATTTGATGGTTTGGGACCATTTGCAAGATTGATATCGTGGCTCTAAGGCCTTTACCCTGTGAGCTGGGAAGAGCTTGACTAGGCGAACCACCCTTTAAACGTAAAAGGCCAAGGCTTTGATTTGACAGCTTCAGTAACCCCATCAAAACAGTTGGGCATTAAATCGACCCCCAAAATAGTCACATTAAGCAGAATCAGGGCCTCTTGTAAGCAACCCCCTTTGTGTGACTGGTTGCCCTTGCTTTGTTGTAAAGAAGCTATCTTAAGTTTGATGGTTTGGGTACCACTGATAAAGAGGAATTCCAGATGTTTGCCCGGATTTGGTTGACCTGTGATTGTGTTGCCCGTTTTTGTTGCCTGGAGTTTTTCCGAACTTGACGTAAATCATGGTCCCGAAACAGTAGGGGGGTCGGGGTCGCGTTTAAGCCAAGGAAACTTGACATATATAATTCAGGGTACCAGTATTAAAACAGGCACAACATTCATAAGGAAGTCGGCAGGATTCTCACCCCTACGACTACGCTGTTACTTTCAAGAAAGTTTCCCTCTGCCCTGAAGCCCTATTCCCCCCAACCATGGTGAGACCCCTGTATATAAATCTGGGTAGAACCAGGGTCCTTTCTTGCCCTCCCAGCACACCCCCTGCCTGGCAGAGACATGTCCTTTGCCATGCCCTTTGGGCCGTCGCCGTTGGACGAGGTCAAGGTCTCCTCTCTTGGAAGTTGAATTTTGCCTTTTGCTGGGTGTATCCAAAAAGCGCAACCCCCAGAATGATGGTTGTCCTTATGGCTTCCCTTGAAACCTGCCTGAAACGGGAATCCTCAAAACAATAACCCAAATGAAGATAGAAATGGAATCCCCCAACTCCGAAGAAAAGAGTAGAACAACGCAACAAACACCCTGGGGTGTGGCAAAAATGGTTGAAGCTTGCCCCCTCCCCTGCAAACCAACATGGGACTCTCAAAAAGAGGGTGCTCTTCAAAGAAGATTCCTTTGCTTTATGAAAGGGCTTGGCTTCTACGTTAATCTGCAGGAGAGGAATTCTTCCAACCCCCCAAACCACATGTGCCATGGTCAAAAGGTCTTATGCGGGACATGATGATGCCCCCATCGATAGGATCTTTGTTGTCTGTGGCACGTATCAACACTTCAAGGGGTGCCCTAGACAAACACTGGTTTTTACTGCGGTCCACGTTGTGCATTGTGGATTACGCAGCAAGTGCGGCCCTAAGCCGACGTCCCACAACAAACTATCAATACTACTCTGGGTGGTTGCGAAATCCTTTTCGCACCACGAAATGAAACCATGGGAATGAAACCATTAGTTTGTGGGTATTTACGGGGGAATCGTCAGAAACCAGGGCTTCTTAGGTGCTGCGACATGGATTTCGCAACCATCCACAGTATGGATAGACCAAATCCATTTCGCACCGAAGAAACCCGACAAGGATTCGCTGCGAATGCCAACTATGGTTCCCATGGTTTCAATGTGCGAAATGGATTTCGCATCCATCCGCAGTATGAACCCTACGAAACCAGTTAGAACCACCCACTCGAATTTGGCCACTAGGTCCTTCAGTAGAGAGGTTAGAAGGGTACCAACCTTTTTCTGTAGTCTATTGTAGTGGGAACCGAATCTCCCAACCAAAAAAGAAACGGTCAAAGGGCACTTAGCTGGGGGAGTAAAGGCCATTTGTGGGGGCCCCGGTTTTGGCGTTGATCGATCGGATCGATATCGGTCTCCGGCAGCAGTCGGTGGCACAGGAGGAGTACCACGACCCCCAGGCTGCCAGCCATCGAGCACAGGAAGCCGAAGTGCATGAACTGCACCCTCAGCTTCCCTCTTGGTTGACGCTGGAAGGGGAGCAACAAAAATCAAATTTTAGCAGTTAAGTTAAAATGCGGCTAACATGTTTAGCAGTCTTGGATTTGGATTAACATGTAATTTTTAGCAGCCTTGGATTTCAAGCACTAAACCACGAGCCAAAATGTTTCCCAGCGGCAACCAGGTCTGGTGGTTTGGATTGGTTTGAAGGCTAGGGCGGTTTCCCATTTACCCAACGCCAGGGGTTCAAGTCTCACCAAGCGAAGTAAGGCTTAGCCACAAACTTCAACCGGGCTGTTTCCTATTGGTTTCCTTTCAACGCCGAGGTCCATGTTGAGGAATCCCTACCGACCCGGTCCAAATCACCAAAGGGTCGCCTGACTGGTTGCAACTGGACACCCCTTCGAAGTGCTGCCCCCACCCCCCACAACATATGGCTGTGGTTGTCAAAAATCGGGTAACCCCAAAATGGATCCCTGGCAAATGGACACATGGACTAAACCCTGCGGTCCCCTGCTTTAATGTTGACCCATACCCATATTTGGTACCCATTCTGGTGCTACCGTTGGTTTTGCGCCTGGTCTAAGTTTGTGCTTTTTGAGTTGATACCCTTTGTTGGCTGGGCTTCAAGAGAATCAGAAAGAAAAAAAAAACGGTTCCCGGTTCCCAGAAGGTCTATTTCAACACACACACACACACCCATTGCGGGTGCCACATTCCCAGGATCAACATCACACCAAGCCCCAGGATCACGTGGAGGGATCGATCTCAACTTGAGACATGATCCCTTTCGTTGGGGGGCAATTTGTCAACTTGCAGGCGGCTGACTCGCATGGATTGGTCGAACACCGCCCGGAAAACTGAGCACATCCATCACCCACTTCTTTTGGTGTGGGACCTCAAGTAGAGAGGCTAGAATAAGGGTACACTTCTTTTTTCTGTGGTCTATTTTAGTAGGGGAACCCTCCCAACCAAGAAAGGGGAGAGAAAGGGCACCCAGCTGGGGGACCTAGAGTTAGGGCAGGCCTTGCCCATCTTTTTTTGGTACCCGAGCGTGACCCCCACCCTACGCAAGCACAGCATTTTTCAACCATTTTTTCACTATTCAAATCGTCATCCTTATTCATTATGCATATTTCCACTCAAACCATTTCATAACAGTCTCAACCTCAAAATCCATCAAAAAAGTTACATTTTTCTCATTTTCTATTCCATCATTCTTGTCATTGTTAGGATGCCTGAGTGGAAATAGGAGTATAGGGTGGTTCATATGATATGGTTATTGATGGTAGGATGCATGGGCAAGGTTAAGCTCATTCATAAAAAAAATCAAAAATAATATTGTTCAAAAAAATAATATTTCTCAAAAAAAATAATATTTTCAAAAAAAAGTAATTTTCTCAAAAAAAAATAATATTTTCAAAAAAAAGTAATTTTCAAAAAGTAAATTCGCAAAAAAAATTTTCAAAAATATTATTCCAAAAATTATGATAAATTATCTTACAATATTTTTATCATAAATTTTGTAGAAATATTATGGGCAAGGTTATGTTCATTCATTAAAAAAAAACAAAAAAACAAATTTTATAGAGTATAACTATGGTATAATGAAAGGTTATAAAGTTTTACAATGTTAATTTATATTATAATAACATAATATAAATAAACTGTCGCCCCAAAAAAGGGGGAACCCCACCTAATTTCAAGAAAAACATGCTGTTTTGTCGTTGGATTATTATCTATGAATAAACCCCCGTATCTTCATCATAGTCAATTTGATAAAATGTCATAGTTGAAGCCTTCGGTTCTTTAATTTCTTTGTTATTAAGTTTGTTTAAATAAATATTTCTTTTATTTTTATATTCACCATTGGTTCTATCTACTTCTTTACTTTGATAACTGTTTGTTAAAGGTTTCTTCTTTTCCATTTCTTGCAAGATTTCTAAAATATTCTTATTCTGTTCTAAAACCTTGTTCAGTTTTTTAACAATCTTTTCTAATCCTTCATCCATGTAAATATATATATTATATTATAAAATAAAACTTTTAAAACTAAACTTTTATTTTACAAAATCATATATCATTATAAGTCAATTCAAAATTAGTTATTGTGTAACTCGTTAAATTATTATTCAATTTACCAATTAAATTACAAATAATAGTTTTTCTAAATTTTGAATATTTATGAAACTTTTCAATATTATTGTAATATAAATTATTAAACATTTAATACATTCAAACACATTAACAACATTAATGTTACTATTTTTGTAAATATTATTCATTTTTCTCAATGTAATTTCATAAAACTGAATAGCATTTTTATTATCATAATTAGCAATAAATCTTAAAGTATATGAATATATTCTTTTACAATAGAATTTTAAATCTGATTGTTCAAATAAATCAGCATAATTAATAGAATTATAAAACATGTTAAAATCAATTTTACTATTTCTAAAGTCATTAACAAAATTAATTAATATATCATTTTCGTTATATTCTTCAATAAAATTATTCAATTTCAATTCTTTTACATCAATGAATTTAATAATATTATTTATAACATCTTGCATTATAAATAATAATAGAAATAATTTTAACTATTATTTTTTCATCATTTCGCGTATAGTTTCCTGAGTTTCCTTATCACCATTATCGGATGGAGTAACTCCCCTCCCAAAGCGTATAGCAATATTATGAACATCTGTTTCTAAGTTGATACTGTCTTTAGTTTTATCAATATTCATTTTCTTATCATTCTTACTTAGTTTGAAACTTGTCGGAATACACGAGCATTTACAATTTCCTTTCTTTTGTATTTCTAATTCATTCTTCATTTCTAACATCTTTTTACACATCGGACAAGCAAACTCAATAACTGATGTTTCTTTAACAACTTCTTCTTTTTCTTCATCAGTTGAAGAAACAACTGGTTCAGTCTTAATCTTTTTCTTTCTTCCCATTTATATTAATATTTACATTTTTATTTTTGATATATTGTATCACAAACTTAATTATTTCTAAAGCAAAATAGCATACTTTCTTGCATCTATTATCAGTTATAACAACTTGTTCTAAATTCTCTACTTCATCTATTATATCAATATAACCCGAATAGCTTCTATTCATATAAAATAATAAATATAAAATATTTTCTAAATAACTTTAATATTATTTTATTATGTCAGATGTTCCAATAATAAAACCAATAAACATAACTGAATATGAATTCAAACAATCTAAATATGAGCACGTGCCAAAATTACCATTTAGAAGTATTATAGTCGCGAGTTCGACGGGAGGCAAAACAGTTTTAGTTCAGAATCTTATTTTAAATGTTTATAGAAATTCATTTGCAAGAATATTTATATTTTCACCCAGCGTTCATAATGACCCAACCTTTACAGAAGTTAAAAAATATATCAGGGATGAATTGCACGTGGATGATGAAAAAGAACAATTTTATTTTGACAATTACAATCCAGCAGATTTAGAAAATGTAATTGAAAGACAGAAGAAAATAATTAATTATATGAAATCTAAAAAGATAAAGAAACTACATTCAATATTAATCGTTATAGACGATCACGCCGACGATCCTAAATTTGTTAGATATAGTAAATTATTACATGGATTATTTACAAGAGGTAGGCACGATGCAGTAAGCGTAATTTGTTCAACACAGAAATATAATGTGTTGGCGCCTATCATTCGTTTAAATGCCAGTTCATTATATATTTTTAGGTTGAAAAATGCCAGTGAATTAATGAGTTTTATTGAAGAAAATAGCGCCATTGTTGACAAACAGCAATTATTAGATATGTATCATCAAGCCGTTAATGACGCACCTTATAGTTTCTTCTACGTGAATATGAATGCTAAAGACATTAACAAAATGTTTCATATCAGATTTGAACAGGCGTTTCAAATTACGAATGATGAATAAAGATATTCTAATTTAATATAATATAATAATATGCAATGAAACTATGTAGATGTGGTGGATTTTATCGTAGAGGTAATTACAATTTTCATACTAATTCTTGGATACATAAACTTTATAAAGTGTTAAAAAGACGACCAACAGACGAGGAATTATTAAGATTTCAAAATAATTTTGTTGATGAAGAAGATTTAATAGATCAATGCTTCAACAAAATTACCAGAAGATGAAATGACAGATTATGATACTAATTAATAATATTAATGTATGTTAATATTATCAATTTAGAATAAGGAATAGCTACATAAATTTAAGGCAGGAAATTTATAATATGTTTTATCTTTTTTACATTCATTAACTTTTTCTAATTTATTTATTATTGCTTTCAATGAATTTATTTGTAGAATATCAATTCTTGACATTTCACTTATCGTATTTACATCTATATCTTTTATTACTTTAATAGCCTCTTCATCATCAATTTCTACTGGTTTTGATTTACTTGAACCCATTATATATAATATTATTTAGATTTTAATTTTTCAAAATTATATTTTTGTTTTTCTTCTCCGTCTTCTTCTTCTTCGTCTTCAGTTGGTGCTGGTATTTCTGTTGGACTTTCAGATGAAGAACTATGAACAGTAATAGGTGGAGAACTATGAACACTAATAGCTTCATTTGATGAATTGCTACTGCTACCTTGTGCATTTCCTGCTGTTATTTGATTAACTAAATCTGCGATATTTATTGTTGTTGCAATTGCGCTATGTGATAAGTTTAATATTATATCTGCTACTGTAGCGCCGTTGTGTAGCATTATTTCTATCATTTTTGTCAGTTTGAATCTTTTTTCTTCTTCATCGCTGTCCTCCTCGTCTGGTGGTTTCTTTGGCGGTGGTTCTGGTGGTTTGTTGTTGTCAAGCATTGTAGTAAAGGCTGACACCATTGTGTCGCGTTGGTTTTTCAGTGTTTGTGTTGCTTGCGTTCTTGTTGGTTCATGTCTTTTGTATGCGTTGTGCCAAAAGTTTTTAAGCATTATTTTAAACATATTGTCTTGGTTTTCCTTTACCTTAAACGCTTCAAATGTCATATTTAATTGCTGATTTGCATCATTGTATAACTTTTCTTGAGTCTCTCTGGTTTCTGTCGCGATTGTATCTGTATTGGTTGCAATGTCAATAAATTCTCTCGGTATGCCCTTTTTCATCATTTTCATCATTTTCGGTGGTTGTGTTGTTGTTGGCGTGTTTGGTTTTGTTAGGTTATGTATTGAAAAACTGTCGTCGTGATCATAATTATCATTGAACTTCTGCTTCATTCTTTTCAGTATATTTTTAGTTAATATAATCATTATTAATTGTATTTAGATATTAATATTTATGGATAGCCACTGGAACCGCTCGCACGACTGGGAGGCTTTGCTTGCGACTTGCTTCTTGCCCCTTCTACTTGTGCTTGCTTTGCTATGTATCTGTAATAAATCACGTTGCCGTAATATTTTCCTAAATCTACCCTAATTGCATCCTTGCGGTCTTTTCCCTTGGCATTATCAAGCAACTGTATTATTTTAAAATAGCCGTCAAACTCTCTTTCTGACACCAAACCTAAATCATACATACTCCTAACTACATTACTCATTTCGGATGTGTTATTAGCAAATTCACGCGGGGTTCTATGTTTAACGCTTGTCAATATTTCTAATGCTGGTTTGATAACATCCCACGTTTCATCAGAATGCCGTTCTTTTAAACGATCATATATTTTTGCATCTACTGGGCTCAAATTGGAAACTGTTCGCTTTTCCTCTTCTGCCTTTTCTACTACTTCTGCTTCTTGTTCTGCTTCTACTACTTCTGCTTCTTGTTCTGCTTCTACTCCTGTGTCTGTTGATGATCTAGCGATATCCTGTATCTTTTTAGTGTAAAATTTGCTTGATCCAAGGGTATTGATTAGTGCCTCGCTTCCCTTTGCTAAAACATTTGCAAACGCTTGATTTCTCTTTTGTTTCGCCTCGGCGTCCTTTCTTGCCATCTCGTTTAACTGTGCTGTTAATGATGCTTCCTGCATACTTTCTGTATCACGCTGAACCATTGGCTCTGTTTGTTGTTCCGGTGGTGGTGGTGCTTCTGCTTCCATGTTTCTTCTATGCAGTGCGTATGTGTGTCCGTTTCCGTGTGCTTCTTGTCTCATCATTATCTCTCTCATCTGCCTGTCTAATATTCTCATTTGTTGGTCTTTCAATAATTCTAAATGGTCGCTCCCGTCAAAAAAACTACCCTGAGGACTTGATTTAAAAAATGTAGCATCTCTGTTAGGTAGTTTTCCTGTTAATTGTTCGTTCTCGCCTATTAAATTAGCGATTTCTTCATAGGTAGGTCGTCGTTTCAATCCAAATTTTGCATATGGGTTTATCAGTTCTAAACTTGCTGTAGTTGCCATATTGATATAATATTAATTAGAAAATATTGTTAATAATATTTTTGTGAAAAATATTATTAATAATAAGATGTTATTGTATAAAGTCATACTATATCAATATATTTTAAGTAAATGTTAATTTGTCCAACTCATCGATCCGTTTTTTTAAATGCTCCTTTGTTGAATGTGGTAGATTTGGTCGGCGTAGTTCCATTGTTAATCTGTCTAATTCATTTTGATAATTTGCTCTGGCGTGTCCTTCTTGAATGTGTTTTCTAAATGCTACCGATGCTTCTTGTGAGTTTCTTAATTTCATTTGTTCATGTAGGTGTTTTAGATACTCGTTATCTTTTAGATCAAATGGACTATATTTAATTTGTGAGGATTGTAAAAATACTTTACCTTTATTTTTTAAATTATTTCGTTTATGAAATTTATACATTATATATTTATCATAGATTTTAATTTTAATCATAGAGCACAGATCCACTTTCCCTCAATTCCAGAACAGACTCCGAAATCATATGTACAAATAATTCTCGCACATCTTCATCGGCCGTAAATGACTTGTTTGACCCTTTCAATTTAAAAACGAGTAAGCCACCCATTTTAGTGTTCTGTCCAGTAAAATTAGTATCTGCCATTTTCTCGAACGAAATCCCAATAACAAATTTATCTTCTCTGTAGCGTTTATATGAAATGCTAAAGGCGTCTTGGTCAGGGTTCAAATAGTGTAATGTTCTTCGGAGGTAGTAGGCACTCTCGGCGAGGCTCTGGCATTCAAACTCTGGATATTTCTTATTATTAATTTGTAATTGCCACGTTAAATTTAAATCTTTATCTTGAAAGCCTTTACCTTGGAATCGCTCACGATCAGCGCCATCTGGATTAGGACCGTCAAAGATTCTTGAATTAATCATAGGATTGTAAAAGTAATTCCATCGCTTGTAAATATAATTATCGTGTCTGTAGTAATTATTATTATCAGCATCTACACCTGCTCTTGGTGTGCGATACAATGTAATGAAACAACCATTTAATTTAGAAGCGGATTTAACAATGTTCATATTAATTTCATTTCCTCCCGCGTTGAATGATTGTGTCATAGTGTGATACATTGGAAATACCAATTTCAAACTTTGACCTTCTAACAAATGTTTCACTATATTATTGTTGACCGTGTTGTCCAATTGAATTACCTCAGCTCTAATGATTACGTTATTCAATTCCCACTTCGTTGAGGTGTCTCCAGTTGTGAAATAATAACCATTTGCATCAATATGAACATTGTCATCTGTTTTAGTAAATGGTGTAATGACTGGTATATGTTCATCTGAAACAATTGTAAATTCCAGTTCAAGTGGGGCATACCGAAGAGGCAAATAATAATTGCTTTCTAACAGTCCGCATACCGGTTTATGTCCTAATCTCATATAACCATTAGCGCCGGGAATTCCTGCAACTGAATGGCGAGTATATCGTGCTGTTAAGTCCCCCCAGTTGTTATGATCTCGTGTTGTTGGAAATGTTGTTGCCGCAGGGGCGGCAGCGGGATTGGTTCGTGTATTAACATCTAACATTTCTGCCAGTCCAGTAGCATAAGTATGTCGCCAGTCATCATCCCAACGAGGATTAGCCCCACCTTCTAAATCGTCCATATCTCTGGCATCTTGACTTTTAAAGGAATTATACAATTCGCAATGTCTATTGTATTCAATAATATCCTGAACTTGCTGACCTCCAACAGTGCATCTGTAACGACTGAAGAAGGATGATAAATTACCTAACGGTCGTAAAAAATGACTTCGTGTTCCGTCGGTGTTTTGAAGATTTGCAAATAAACGAATACTTGATAAATCAATATATGTGTTGTCTTCACCTGTTATATGAAATCTAATATTTTTGTTTCCTGCATTTGGATTATAGACATTGCTACCTGATGGAAAATAATTAACGTGTCGTCGGTCTGTGATATATTGTGCTGTTTCTGGAAGTCCAAAATTTAGCGAGTTAATCATTGTAGTTTCTGATTCGGCGATTATATTATCCATTACTTATATATGATAAACTTAGATTTTATTTTTTTATTTTTATATTTTTCTTATGTGAAAGCATTGTAGTAGAATTATTTGAAGTTGTATTTTTTATAGTATTTATTAAATAATTGTTTTTTGTATCAACTATATCTTTTATAGTATCATAATCTAAATTCTTATATTGTTTATCGTATTTTGACGGTTCTTTTGTCAGTTTCTTCTCTAATGGAATTTTGTTTTGTTTGTCTTTGTTTCTATACATTATTATTAATATTATTGAGATAATGTTAGTTCATTTACACGCTTTATACAATCTTCTAATTCGTCTCTATACTTATACAAATAACTTAAATCATCTTCATCTAATGGAATTTTCTTTTCTTCTTGTTCTTTTAAAAAGTCGGTATAATCAACTCTACTATAATCTGTATAATGTATTTTGTTATTTTCTGGATGTAATTTTAAGTAATCGTTTTCATAATTAATAATTTCACTATACATGCCTATTATAAGTCCTTCAATATTACCTTTTCTGTAGTATAAATGATTTAAATCATTGCTTTCGTGCTCTTCCTTATCTTTATTTAACACTTCCTTGCCACAATGACATTCGTATTTACTATTTGATATTTTGTATTCTTTCTCTTTCTCTCGCTCTATCAATCTTTCATAAGCATATTCAACATCATTGTCCCATTTCTCAGCATCAATACTCATATATAAGTTATATATATATATACATTTTCATTATTAATATTATGTAGAAGTAATAATATTAATAATGCTTAAAGTTGTTCCATTGCGTTTAAATGAACTTGTCGCTTCTGATGGCGCGCAAGACTACTTCTTCGTATGTCCATCCCACATTCACATTTTACGATTTTCCTTCCCCATTCCAGTTGTCGCGCTTTATTGTCTTCCTGTTGGTAATATGACTGCATTCTTTCTTTTATACGTTCTCTGTGTTGTTCAGTGTATATGCCGGTGCGTTCTTGTATATGCTCCTTGTTGTCAATATCATATTCTTTGCGTGTCCTACCCGGCACATTTTTATTCAATGTTGGTCGCAGTTCTTTAATATATTCGCCTTCCTTTCGCCGCAATTGCTCAATATTTTCACACGGGTATTCCTCAAGTAATTCTATGAAGAATTTGTCTTTACCAATGTCATTCATTTTGATATACAGTGTTTGATTCTTAAAAGTTTCTTGACTACTTGCTGACCTATGTTTCGCGATTCGCTTTGTAAGTTTCATATAGGTAGAACCTATATAGAACTCATCATCAATATTGTTATACAATTTATAAATCTTTGACTTGGAATAATCCATTATATATACTTTATTATACTTTTTATTCTTTAAACCCATTTGGGTCAAATCCACTACTTATGTTAGTCGTGGGTGCAATAAGCGTTTCACCTTGTCCTGTCCAATTATTGAAACTGTGTTTATCTAATAAATTATTGCTTTCTATTTCTCCAGTTATTGCCGCGTCATCAAACATTGCTATAGGATCTCCGCGATTTCTAAATCGCAAGTATCGCGGGTTTTTCTGTTGATTACTTCCTGATACAAAAGGTGATGAATAAACAGTAGTAGCATATTTGTTTCCGTGTCTATTGTTAATTTCTTGAACAACGGATGAGCCGAGGGAATGGCCGACCAGTCTATCAACATCTGGATTTTTACTTAATTCTTCCATTGCGTCCTTATATCTTTCGCTTAATTGAACATTATGAGTAGGAATAAAAAACAGATCTGCGATTACATCATTGACTTTGTGATTTAGTCCCGTTTTAGCGCCAGTGCCGCCAATATATAAAGTATTTCCTATTCTTGTTATTCCATTTACATTTGAATACGCAGCGTCTAAACCTTTAACATCATCAATTTTATTTTTATTTTGAACATTGATTTCTTCGGCATATCGTGTTTTATGTTTCATTATCTGCTTATCAAAATGTTTATTGAAACCTCCTACTTTGTCTTCCAATTTCTTTTTATGGTTAAAAAATACATCTTCTATTAAATCCTTACCTGCAGTATATGCTTTATCACTTGCTACGCCCGCCATCATTTGCGTAGGCGTTCTGCCTTCAATAGCACCTAATAATAATTGTCTTCCTATCATATAATAATAATTATATAATAATTTCTAGTGTATATTATATTTATGAGTGACAGATTAACATATAAAAAAATCTATGTTGATAGTGCCTACAGATTACCAGAAAGCAATTCTACCAGTGACTTTATTATAGAACTTGACCAAAACTTTGAAATTCCACCAAGAACAAAAATGTTCGTGACTGAGTGTTCATTCAGCACTCCGTTTTATACAACAGAGAAAGGGTTTTACGAATTTATGTATATTATGTTGTATAATAGTTCCAATGTCTTATTAAGAAGCACTGCCGTTGATGTATCCGGTGAAATTTATTATGCCAATCAATTATCATTTAAAATACAATCAGAATTAAACGCGGCATTTAATGATATTGCACCTGACTTATTCTTAACAGTATACGGACAAAGCGAGAGAAAGATGGAGCTTAAATTAAATGACCCTCTAACTTACAAAATCAAAATACCTACAGATGAAGAATTAGAAACTTATGTAAATGGCGAATGGAACAGAGGACAGTTTGAATATGACAATTTAAGACCAAAATCTATTAATTATTTATTAAGTAATTATATTGCCTATGATCCTGCGTCATCTTGGTTAAGTGGATACTTTAATTTAGTTCCTTTTGCCAACGTCTTTATAAATTGCAGTCAGTTAAGCGATTACAAATATTCAGCACCTAATAATTTCAGTAGCGCAGTAATCAAAAAAGTTCATATTAATCAACAACTTGGGGGAGTTTTAACAGACTTTCAAACGCCAGTTTATGCAGACTTCATTGATGTAGGTGGTAAAAATATTAAGAGATTACATTTTAGAATAACAACTTCAAAAAATGAATTAATTGATTTTCACGGCGTTCCTATTTCTTTCTCCTTGCTCTTTCAGCTTGATTGATTTTTAAAGGGTTTCAAAAGGTATTTAAACGCATATTTACATATATAATTATTGATATAATGCCTGATTATTCGCAGGGCAAAATCTATAGAATATGGGACAATAATTTCACGAAATGCTATATCGGTTCAACTGTTCAACCTTTAAGCAAAAGAATGGAAGGACATAGGTCAGATTATAAGAAGTATCTAAAGCAAGAAACTAGAAATGTAAGAGTGTTTCATTTGTTTGATGAGTTTGGTGTAGAAAATTGTAAGATCGAATTGTTAGAGACATACCCGTGTAATAATAAGGAGGAACTCTTTGCACGTGAAGGACACCATCAACGCGAGTGCGAATGTGTTAATAAGCAAGTTTCAGGAAGAAATCGACAACAGTATTACGAAGACAACAAAGAAGAGATATTGAACCAAAAGAAACAATATTATTTTAAAAACCAGGAAGAGGTAAAACAGAAAAGAAAGGAGTATGTCAAAACTCACAAGGCAAAGGTGTTAGCAAAAGATAAGAAGTATCGTGAGGAACACAAAGAACAAATACAGAAAAAAAGGACGGAACATTACAATGAACATAAGGATGAAATATCAGAATACCAAAGAACATACTATGAAAACAATGAAACTAAAATCAAGAACAGACTGTATGAAAAGGTTGTGTGCTGTTGTGGGACAATAACTATTAAGGGGCATAAAGCAAGACACGAAAAAACACTGAAGCATCAACAATACTTAAAGTCGTTAGAGGAGACATTGGAAGATACCAACTGAGAATATTAATATTAATAATATAGTATCAATATTAATATGTCTTAATTTTGTCCATATAGACAAAATATTGACAAAATATATACATTATTATATATGTCAGAAGTTAAACCTGATGTTAGTAATCAAATTGAAGCAGACGAGCCAGTAAATGAATTACCACCAATTGAAGAAGAAGAAGCACCAAAGGCAGACACACCAATAGAACCAACGCAAGAAATAAAACATGTAGAACCACTTAAAAACAACTCAAAAACTCAAGCACGCAATGAAAAGAAAATAACCTGTCCAAAATGTCAAAAAACATTAACACTACGCAGTTACAGATACAGCCACGAACGCAATTGCCAAGGACCATTAGAATCTAAACCCATAAAGCCTAAACCCAAAGCAGTTCCAATAGCAAAACCTCAAAGGATAGATCATGAAGTAGCGTACAACGAAGAAAATCAACAACCACAACCGCAACAAAATAATATAATAGCGAACACACCGCCCCCAAGAAGAATGCAACCACAACCGCCTCCAAACCCGCTACACAATATAGCACAGCATTACCAATTATTGCAAAATGAATATTTAAGACAGAAGCAAGAAAAATATAATGCATTAAATAAGAATATATTTGGTTCAAGAGGAAAGAAAAGATAAAATATAATTATTATATAACCTACTATATAATAATTATGTTTTCAACATTATCACTAGACGGCTCAAGTAGAATTGTAGCAAGTGAATTAGTATTAATAAATTCAACAGAACCATCAACATTAAGTAGTGTTTATGCTACAAAAGAAGAATTGGCAGACACAGCAGGATCATTAGGTGGAGGTTACACAACTGAAGAAGTTGATGCTCTTATTTTAGCACAGAAAAATAAGATAGATGCCAATATTTTAGATATTACTGAATTAAACGCAACATCAACAACTATGTTTAATGAACAAGTAAATCAAAACGCAACAATCACAAGCAACTTTAATAATACAACAGCACACGGATTAACCATAACTTCAATACTACCGACTATATCAGCAAATACAATTAAACTTGATTCTAATTTTGATAATATTAGTTCAAATAGTTCACTAATCTCAGGACACAATAATACATTAGCATCGCATTTAGTAGTATTAACAACACATGATAGCAACATCGCAACAAATACAAACGGAATAGCAATATTAAATAACACTGTAGGCAGTAATATGACATTTGTTAATAGTCATCAAAACACAATTACCTCTCATATATCATTAATTGACACAAATATTAATAACATAACAGGACACGGAAACACAATAACAACCATTCTTACAGATATAGCAGATTTACAAGCAGGAGCGGGCGCTTCTTGGACTACAGCTGAAAAAACAACTATTCAAGCAGATGTATCAACATTATATACAAACGATACTAATTTATTCAATACTAACACTGCTTACAGTAATACATTTGCCTCAATCGTATCAGACAACACGACACAAGATTTATTAATAACTCAAAATTCAAATACGATTAATAGTTTAATATCAGCAGATTTACAAAAGTTAGATAAAACAATCACAACTGCGCAAACGGTAAACTCTCCATTAATACTTAGTTTAACAGATAATACTAATCCAATTTTTAGAATTCAAGATGCTGTAAGTAACCAACGCTTAGAATTTAAAAGAGGTTGTCAGTTAGACTCTTACCAGGGGTTAGAAGGCGCTACTCCTTATAGATTATGGTTAGGATGGAATACAGGCGATGTCATTATTGGAAGACCTAATAATGCTTCAAGAATTACAATTAATGGTAATGTTCATACTTCATACAATTTTGCTCAAGCACACGGAACATCATATTTTGAAGGTGCTGTTTATATGAAAGGTAATTTATATGTAAATAATGATTTCTCAACAGATATTAAAACTAAAATTGATAATTTAGACAGTGCATTAACTCCGTATTTAGAAATATACACTCCCTCGGGAACAGAAGGTTTTTATATTCATCATCCTAATTTTGTTGCTTGTAGTATTGGCGATATTACAAATTCTTCTAACCAATATTTTATGTGCGACGGTGCTGTAGGAAAAACCATATTCAATAAACCAGTTGATATATTAGGTGATGTATATACAAACGGCGATTTAACGATGGTTTCTGGTAAGAAAGTTGAAGTCAATCAAGTTCAGTCAGTATCAGGAAATACTTTATTATTACAAAATTCACCGAGTGGCAATGTTCAATTTGGCAACACATCAAAACTAATAATTGATAATGCTGAAACGTATGTCGATACAAATGATTTAATAATTAGGAATAGCAACACTTCAAACTCTATTAATTTGGTTGTTGGATTATCTGCAACATATGCTGATAATAAAATTATTTTGAATAGTGGAAGCAATAGCGAATTGCGAGGCGATTGGACTATTGACGGCGATATGACTTTTGGAATTGCTCATAAAATCAATTTGAGACATTTAAATAGTGATGCTGTTTTAAGATTAGAAGCATCAACAACTATTGATAGTTATATTGATGGCACTAAATATTTACAATTGGATGATACTCAATTTTCATCATTTAACGGATTTAATTTAAGTAGCGATAAGAGACTGAAAAATAACATAGAAGATGTAGAAGATGACACTATACATATGGTAAAAAAATTAAGATTAAAACATTTGTTAAAAATCAAAAAACTAGAAAAACTGAATTAGGATGGATTGCTCAAGATGTTCAACAATACACAAATCCGAAATATAATATTGTAAATGATTCGGGAGAATACTTAACGATGTGTTATGATCGTATGGCTTGTATTAGTTGGGATGCATTATCAAAACTAATCGATCGTGTAGAGTATTTGGAAAATGAAGTTTTTAAAAAGAAAAAGAAAAAAGACAAGTCTACATAATATGTATGCGAGAAGTGATATTAAACTTTACAAATAAAAATATATAGTTTTAAAATCTTGTAAAATGTATTTAAAGAAATATAATATAATATAATATATAATACAATGAGTATTAAACCTGAAGATATGACATTAGAGCAAATAAAGGAGCAACTGGCACTATATAACAGATTATATTATCAAAGAAGGAGACACGAAAAGGAATTTATGGAAACTAAAAGGGCAAGTGCTATAAGATTTCATAGGAGAAAGAAATTAGACAAGATGGCCGAAAATGGAGAAATTGATTTAAAGGATATTGATTATGAAAAGAAACCAGAAGATTTACAAAATACAAAACCCAGAAAATATAAGGCACAAGCATATAAAATTATAACAGTTGAATAAATAATATTCAGTAAAATTTAAATATTTTAAATAATATTTATTAAAATTTAAATATTTTAATAAATATGTGGTGCGTTTTTTGGGTTTTAGGTTTTGAAACCCCCAGAGCGGGGGATTCGAAAACCCTGACTGGGGGGATTTGCCCAAAAATCCTTAAATTAGGTGGTGTTTAGCAGAAACCCCCAGAGCGGGGGATTCGAAAACCCTAACCCGGGGGATTCGAAAACCCTGACCCGGGGGATTCGAAAACCCTGACCCGGGGGATTCGAAAACCCTGACCCGGGGGATTTGAAACCATAAATTTAGGAAAAATATAAAAATATATAGAACTGTTACTATAAAAATATTATAGGAGTAACCAAAAACAACAACAGTACGAAGCATATTTAAATAGTGCTGAAGATTTTGAATAAAATGTTAAAAAATATCACCTTTATTAATATGGCAAATATTAATAAAAATGATATAATTAGTAAAATATATTATGATAAATCAGGATACGGAAGTATCACAACAACCTATAAGGATGCTAAACAAAAGGAACAAAGCATAACCTTAAATGATGTTAAAGAATGGTTTCAAAAGAACATAGAACAGAAGAAGCAATTAAGAGGCAAAAATTCATTTATTGCTCCACATCCATACTTTGAATTTCAATTAGATTTATTTTTTATTAATGACATACCCAATCAAAAATTTAAAGTAGGGATGGTTTTAATTGATATATTTACCAGATACTCTACAGTAATACCTATTAAATCAAAACAACCGCCTGACATATTAGCGGGAGTAATGGAAGGAATGCAGAAAATGAAAGGCAAACCAGAAATTATTTATAGCGACGAGGAAGGCAGTTTATATAATAAAACAGTTGAAGATTATTTCAAAGAAGAAGGAATAGAATTATACCGCACAAGAGGACATCCTAATTTTGCAGAACGTTTTATACGCACCTACAAAGATATGTTATATAAAAGGGTTGAAAAAGATGAAAAAGAAGGAAAGGAAAATATACAATGGATAGATTATAATTTTGAAATATTAATAACTTATAATAATAAAATGGAACATTCAAGCATAGGAATGACACCAGCGGAAGCATTGAAGGAGAAAAACAATTATAAAGTAAAAATGAAAATGGCAACCGAAGCAACCAGAACCCGTAAATACCCTGAAATTAACATAGGTAACGAAGTGAAGATTTACAGAAAGAAAGCAATAACTGAAAAAGAAAGGAGTAGCAATTGGTTACCTACGAAATATAAAGTTGAAAGGATTGAAAAAAAGTTAGGTCAAACTTATTTTTATTTGGAACATAACACACGACCATTCTTAAGATTTGAAATTTTAAAAGTTTAAAAAAGTATATAGAATTTTTATTATAAAAAGTTTTCTTGTAAAAAAGTTATTTAAAGAAATATTTTTATAATATAAATATATAGATTATAGTATGAGTAAGTTTTTACAACGTAATATCAACGAGTTAAATAAACTCAAAAGAAATTCAACACAGAACGCAAATAATGCAACTAAAAAAAGGGTTGATGAGATCGTTAAACTTTATACTGAAAGGAAGTTATCAAATGTAGCAACTGCAGAAAATTATATCAAAGGTTTAACATCTACTGATAAAAAGGTTTATGACAAAGCATTTCAAAAATACAAAGATAATATCAAAAAGATCAAGGATACAAAACCATTAAATGAAAGAATGGCAGAAGCAAGGGCAAATAATAAAAAGGGAGAGGGAGGTGGTGGAAAATATAGAAAAATCAAAGATAATGAATATAGGGGGAATAAAGCAAGAAAAAAAAATACATATTTTGTTATGTATGACCTTTATATAATTGGTGATAAAAAGAAAATGAAATCAAAACCCGCCTTTAAAGCATTTGATGAGTATTATTATCTTTGGAACTATGAGCGATTAAGTGCTACAGTTGACATAGGAGAAGAATTTCCTAAGGAATTTATCCGCAAGAGAATTTTGAAAAAAACAGGTGTTTCGATGGATACTGATTTTGGAGAGACGGAACAAATAAATCCAGAATTTACAAAAATAATAAAAATAATGAAACACGACGAGGAGTTTGCCAAACACATGGAACATTTAGAAAATCAGGAATATGGCTTAGATGGTATAAAAATATTGTCCGTGGAGATGATGAATAAATCAGGTAAAAAGTTTGATATATTAGCAGAAAATTTAAGAGATTCATCTAACGTATCCATTTTCCATGCATATATATACACACATTTAAAAATGAGTGAGGACACTATACGAAAGGCAATTAAACAAGGCAATTATATTAAAAATGAATGTTGGATAAATTCATTAACTGATTTTTACAGTGATACAATCATGAATGAAAGAACCCGCAACAGACTAACCAGAGATAAAATTATTGAAATCATAGGTAGGAATAATTTTAAGGAAGTAGGAGCAACCATTCAAGAAATGGAAGCAGTATTTAAGCAGTTTAATATTCAAGTTAGAATTTTTAATTTTGTAAATGAACTTATTTACAAATATAACCCAAAAATAAGAAACCGTCATATTAAAACATTTTACGCTATGGTGAAAAATAACCATATTTATACATTAAACCACGATTTAAGCAAAATACAACAAAAACAAGTAATATCAAAACTACCCACTATAAAGGCACACACTGATTATTATATAAATGAAAGAGAGGAACCACCGCAATACAAAATGATTAAATGTATAGATGATATACTTAAAATTAAAACTGATGATAAAACAAGGGAAGTATATTTAGTACCCGAAGATAATAATTTGGCAGAAATATTTTTCCAGTTGATAAATATTGGATATGAACCCAGAATTAAATACACAGGTATTATTGATGAAATTAGAGTGAAATTTAACAAGATAACATATATCATAAAGACTCAAAATTTAATTAAATCATCCAGCGATGGTTGGATCGCAGCAGATAATGAAACTATGTACAACAATATGAATAAAGCAATGTTTAATTTTAATAAATCTTTATTTATTTTATCTCACAAATCTTTTTATAATGACATTGATATAAAAATATTAAACGAAACAAGGACTGTAGCACCTTCGGGATTATTATGGGATAAATTTAATTTAATGTGTATAACTGAAATCGATGTAAATAAGGCATTTACAAAAGGTTTCATAGATATTACTGAAATACCAGTTTTTAATCAGTTTGACAATTGGAAAGAATACAATGATGCAATTAATATTGATGAACTCCACGATCTAACATTATATTATATTGAAGTTAACTATCCGAATATACCAAATAAATACAGTATGGAACGTATTAAACGTAAGCATCTTTTGGAGGAAAATTTAAAATTTAAATCAAAAGAAGAAGTTGAATTCATAATGACAAAAACGGTACTGGGGAATAAAGAGGGCTTAATGTTTAATAAAAAATATAATTTAGTTTATGGTAAGTTTTTAAAAAAGTTTATTAATCAATATAATATTAAAGTATTATATTATAAACAACCTTCGTTTATTCATAAAACAAACTATAAGGATATGGTTAATGAACTTTGGAAAACTACTATAGATGAAGATGATGATGATGATATACTAAGTAAAAAATTAATAGCAAATGTCAATTTTGGATTATTAGAGAAGGGAGAGGCTACCGCGCATCAAAGCATTTTGTTTAAGAGTATTGATGAAGCAATCCATTATCAAACAGAATACGGAGGCAAAATTCATAAGTTATCACAGATAGAAGGCAAAATTCATAGGTTATCACGTATAGGTACAGAAGACGAAGAGCGCGAGGATGAGTATGAAGAGTATACACGTGAACTAGATGAAAGAAATATAAAAGCATCATATTATATATTAAAATTAAGGGATAAAGCAGTATTAAGAAACGGCTATAGATATATTAAAGAACTACTCATGCAACATCATAATTTTAAAATGAACCAAGACATTTACAAATTAATAGTCAACGATATTAATGTATATAGTGTGAAAACCGATGCTTTTGTAATTGATTCATACAATGTAGAGAAAGCAAAGCAATTATTAGAATTTCATAATGATATAGGAGGTTGGAAAGTTTCTGGACGAGACAATGAAATTAATCTTCCTACTGTAAAATATGAAGTTGTTAAGAATGATCTAATAAAAATACCAGTTCATGAAAGTAAAACTATTGATATTAAAGATGAATACGACACTGATAACATTATAGAGATTGTTAAACAGAATAACCCTATTATGATCAGGGGCGAACTACCGGGCACAGGAAAATCATATATATGTCAAAAAATGGTTGATAAAAAATATAAGGTAATATTTATTTGTCCTACTAATAAATTATTACAGGCATTCGAAGGTGAAGCAATGACTATAAATAAGTTTTTTGGAATAAACTACGGCGATGCAAAATTAGAACCATTTGATTTTACAGAATTTGATGTAATCGTATTTGATGAAATTTATTTCAGTAATTTAAATATATATTGGAGAATAAAACAATTTGTAGAGCAGAATAAACACAACAAAATTATAATAGCAACGGGAGACACCAAGCAATTAAAACCAGTTCAAGAGATAACAAATACTCGAGACTATGAATTATATACTGATAATATTATAGATAACATTTTTGAATATAATATTTTGTTAAAAGAATGTAAGAGACTTAACACACAGGAAGATAAGGATAAACTAAGAAATATTAAATTTGATATTTTTGAAAATAAATTACCTATTATGAAAGTTATTGAAAAATATTTCGAATATACAACTGACATAAGCAATTCTAACAACAACATAGCATTTTTAAATACAACTTGTAAAAATGTCTCAAATGAAATTAGAAAATTAGAAAATAGAAAAGATGAATACGAAGTAGGCGAATTTTTGACATGTAGGGAATATACTAAAACTAAAACATCAGTGTTTAATGTAAATTTCAAATATAAAATAGTTCATATCGGAAGCGATGGAATATTTACATTAAAGAATGTCAAAACCGAAATTTTACAATCCGTAGAAGTTGCTAAAATAAGAAGCAATTTTATATTTGCTTATTGCTCTACATGTCATTCTGCTCAAGGTAGTAGCATTGATGACACCATAACAATTTTTGATTATAACCATTTTTTGGTAAAGAATTATCCAGAATGGATATGGACAGCAATTACAAGGTGTAGAGATTTAAACAAAGTCAAATTTTATAAATATACGAAAGATATTGATGATGTATTTAATCAAAAATGTATTATGAGTTATTTTGAAAGAAAAATATTAAACTACAAGGAACAGGACAGGAAAGCAAAAAGAACCATACCTAAAGAAGGTTATGTAAATGCACAGTGGTTTTTAGACAATATAAATAATCAATGCAATTACTGCGGATGCGGTTTTTCTATGGATATGAAAAATGGAAATATAATGACAAATCTAACAGCGCAACGTAAATCAAACGAGTTGTCGCACGAACTGAATAATATTATTCCTTACTGTGTTAGGTGCAATTGTAGTTGTAAATGATAATAATTTAAATAATAATTTAATATTTCTTGTAAAAAGTATTTAAAGAAATAAAAACTATATATATTATAATAGAAATGGTTGAAACCGAAATCAATAATTATATCAATAAGAAATGCTACGACTGTTGCCACTTCAAAAAAGAAAATATGGAATTATACAAAATTAATTTACCTAATGGAATAGTTAATAATATTATTGATTATTCTTTGGATGAAAAAAGCGAATGTGAAAATTGTCAGGAATGGAGAGATAATCAAGCTATAATCAGTTGTTTGTTGAGAAAAAAAAGAAGAAATAATAGAAATGTTGAAGATGCCATTTTGATATTTTTAACTGTGTATAAAATACCACATTATAGTTATGTTAGAATATTTCTGAAAATCAGTAAGAAAAAATATGAAATGATTAAAGGTATATTGTGGATGTTGACTTGTCATTTTAGGGAAGGGTTTGATGTAAAAGAAGACATTAAAACATATATTGAAGGAAAAAAGTTTAATGTGAAAAATACAGTGAGAGATATTAATATTATTTTAAAAATAATGCATGAAAGAAGTAAGATATATATACAACTTAGTAGTCATCAATTAAATTATTATCCTGAACTTAAGTTATAAAATTCTATCTACATAACCTTGCCCATAATATTTCTACAAAATTTGTGATAAAAATATTGTAAGATAATTTATCATAATTTTTGGAATAATATTTTTGATTTTTTTTTTTTGAAAAATTACTTTTTTTTGAAAATATTATTTTTTTTGAGAAAATTACTTTTTTTTGAAAATATTATTTTTTTGAGAAAATTACTTTTTTTTGAAAATATTATTTTTGAAAATATTTGTTTTAACAATATTATTTTTGATTTTTTTTTATGAATGAGCTTAACCTTGCCCATGCATCCTACCATCAATAACCATATCATATGAACCACCCTATACTCCTATTTCCACTCAGGCATCCTAACAATGACAAGAATGATGGAATAGAAAATGAGAAAAATGTAACTTTTTTGATGGATTTTGAGGTTGAGACTGTTATGAAATGGTTTGAGTGGAAATATGCATAATGAATAAGGATGACGCTTTGAATAGTGAAAAAATGGTTGAAAAATGCTGTGCTTGCGTAGGGTGGGGGTCACGCTCGGGTACCAAAAAAAGATGGGCAAGGCCTGCCCTAACTCCTAGTTGGCGTGAGACCAAGCAAAATTAGCTGGGTGTGGAATGGGTATGGGTCAAGACTAAACTAACAGGGGACTGCAGGTTTTGGTCCTTGTTGCCATGTACCAGGGTGCCATTTTTCTAGGGGCACCTTCCCCATTCTTTCCATGGTTCCTTCTTTCTAGAACACCTCTGGAAACTCAGGGAAAATTGCTGGTTTTTGCAAAGAACGATGGTTGAAAAGAATAGGGAATCAACCCCTAGAATTTTGGGTACCTACGTTTGACCCACACCCCAACAGGGGTCTGGACAGCTTTGGATTTGTTTCATCCTCTTTGGGTCTCCTTTTGGCACGAAAAGATATAGGCTGACACCGATTCGGCATGGATTGCAGTTGAAGCTGCCCAGAGAAGAAGCTCAAACGGTTGTGATCCCTACAAGGACGCGCTCAAAAAAGAAAAAAAACAGCTGGGGCGGATCCTGATGCCATGCATGAACAAAGGCGCCCCTATAGTTCTCCTATATAGAACATCACCCCAACAAAACACAACTTATTTTGAACCGGCCCAAAGTTGATGAGGTTGGAAGCCAGCGAAAAGGGGATAAGAAACCGCATTGGCCAAAGTCAGTTCATCACCTGGTGCCCTTTGCAAAGAGGTCGCTTTGCCCATTATGATCAGCTAGGTCCTCCAGTAGAGAGGTTAGAATAAGGGTATCAGTTTTTTCTCTTTGTTTTCTGTAGTCTATTTTAGTAGGGGAACCCTCCCAACCAACAAAGGGTATATAAAAGGGCACTACTGGGGGACCTAGTCAGTAAAATCACTAAACAGAGCCTGCGGAAGAGGCGCCTTTTTGCCACAAAGCAATGAACTGACCCCAAAATTGTTGGGCTCCTTGGTCACCTCTACCTGATGACTTCAATGGGTATGTGTCAACACACGGGGACCAAGCAACCATCCGCGGCTTCGAACGATGTAAAGCGCTGGAAGCGTGAGCTACACCTGCAACTTTCAGATACGTGGATACTGACGGGCACATGCGGTACATATCTGGGTGCGCCCCTTTTTTCAGGGACCCTCACAAATTGTGCGTGTCTTCTTGGTGTTCCGAGAAAAACAAGTAGGGGAACAAAAAACGACTAAAAAGGGTTTCCCCCCAAAACAAACACCTTTATCGTGGTACTGATGGCTGAAAAGGGAGCCTTCCGTTTCCTCCCTCTCCGCTACGGCCCATTCTGAGGAACACAGCAAGCAAAGTCAGATGCATCGCATTTCGTCTACCCTAGCCATCATGTGTTCACACTGATCCTGTCTCAGATTTGATCTGCCTAACACTTTTGGAACGTTGTGGAGGAGACCTTATCTACCCTAATTTGTGCAAACTGTTTTGGAGGTTCCCCAGAATCTGAAACTGTTTTGGCGGGCCCGACCCCCTGCTCCAAGGCACTTCTGGATCCAAATCACGAAGCACAAGGAGAGGCCGCGGCTCAACACCTCGCGCAGCTAACGCTTTTGCCCGGCTCTGTTGCTAGGTCCTCCAGTGGAGAGGGTAGAATAAGGGTACCCGTTTTTCTGCAGTCTATTTTAGTAGGGGAACCCTCCCCCAAAATTGAGGTGAGAATCGGCACTACTGGGGGACCTAGGTTGTGTACATGGGTCTTTCTCCATTTTTTTGGGGCCTCTCGGTAGCTGGCTTCCTTTTGGATTCCCTTTATCCACTTTTGGAAATCCCCCCATTTTGAGACACATCCACATGGCTCCCGGAAACCACAGCAACATGCGTACTTGATCCCCCTTGCCTTGAGGCCTTGAGGGGGGGGGAGGTCAAAAGTGGAACCTTCCACTTTAAAGGTCCCCCCAAAACAAACCCTCCCGAACACTCCGGCACCGTTGTTTTTGGATCTGCAGGATTTACTGAGGGCAAACGAGCTGATCGCCGTGACGTTTCACCGACGATACGGTGTTTTTTAGCATTTGTGATGAGCCCGCCCCATCTGAGAATACGCTATGCGTGGGACTTCTCAAAGATGGAAGAATGGCTCGGTGCAACCAAAAGGAAACATCAAGCACCGGGGGTCCCTCGACCGGTTGCTCCAGACTCGGGCGACTGGCCAAAGCCAGCAGGCCAGGTGCAAGAAGTTCTTGGGGTGTCCCTCTGAACCATCCTTCTTGGGCCAACAAAAAAAGGGTTGAGTGGGGGTTCCTTCAAACCGCAATTGGAGAGAAATCAGCATCGGGCTTGTCCCTGTAAGCTTCCATTTAGAGTCTGCCATTTTGAGGATGTCAACTCGCTACTCGCTTACAAGTGGCTCCCGAGTCTAGAGGTTTCAGCAAGCTGGCAAGTTGGCACCAGGGATCCGGACTTCGAGGAGGCTTTTGCGACCCGAAGGATTCACTGAAACAAACCCACAGAAACTGGTGGGTTAGAGACGAAGTGAGTCATCAAAACCGATCGGTATTAAAATGGTCGATCCCCAGAATCCGGAACCCACTTATGGTTGGACTCATTTATGGTTGGGACTATCCCTTACTACCCTTCATCTACCCGGGTTTTGATTGAGCTCAAGTGGGAAACACAATTTGGAGCGCCTCACATACTATGTGAATCCAACCGCCACATGGCCGAAGCAACCGATGAGCCATGATGACCATGACGAGTATCATAATTGCTCGCACCTGGGGACAAGCTTGCCATATCTCCAAGAGCAAACCTACCTGGACCCTCGAAATTCCCTTTCAAGTGGGGTGATTGCCCTGAAAAATTATGGGGTGAATTCCGTTGTTAAGGTACACTTTCAGGTAGGCCATAATTCTTTCCAACAATGCAGTCTCAACATGTGCAGACCAGCCCACACGCGCGCACACGGCTGAAACAGACAAAGCAACAAGGTAGTCTAAGAAGACTACTCGGCTACCTTCCCCAGACTAACATGGAAGCTCCCACAACCCCTTTCGAAGACTTGGTTCTATTTACGGAGCTTCCATGTTAGTCTGAGGGAGTGTATGTAACGGGACCGACTCGATGCCGAGGCAAGTCCAACTTGATGCCGAGGCACGTCCACGTGGTTCAACACAACGAAGCCCTTCTGGAGTTGCTCCTTACCCAGCTTCAGGGTCCCTTAAATTTTAGGCTGAGCAATTTCGGCCTGTGAGCCCTGTTTCTGATCGTTTGACCGAAACATCGCTTTTTCAAGGATTGCTAGAAAGTCGGAGGTTTCCCTTGCAAGGCAGGTGGCTTTTTGGATGTATCTTTTCGCAAAGGATACATCCGAATTCCAGGTGCCTTGCAAGGGAAACCTCCAAATCAGCTGGTTTCAAGGTTCTGGCGAAACGGACGCGCTCCCCCGGTGCAGTTCGGAGGCACTGGACGGGGTGACTCACTAGTGCCATGGCACTGGTCTAATGGGTTGACCCAATCCAAAGGCAGTTCACGTTGTTTTTGCCACCAAACTCACCTGAAAAAACAGAAAAGGACACTTCTGACATATAGCTTTCAAGGCTCTTTGTCCAGCAAGTCGGCAATCATGGAGTTGAAGCAAAGCTTAAAGGCGGTGGTCAAGCCTTGCACTGCCAGCGCGAAGGTCAAGATCCTCAGCTCAAATGCATAGTGTAGTGGGTGGGTGGGTGGGTGGGTGGGTGGGTGGGTGGGTGGGTGTGGGTGGGTGTGGGTGGGTGTGGGTGGGGGTGGGT